>CAVNYN010219672.1:0-106912 GCA_963692815.1 Nyctanthes arbor-tristis
CAAACCCCCCCCCCCCCCCCCCCCCCGGGGGGGGGGCGCCTCAGTTCAAACCAAAAACAAGCAAGAAAATCCCTAGCTTTCAAAATCAAAATCAAATTCACATAAGAATAGCAAAGGTAAAAGATTAACGCTTAGAATATTTAGACCAAGTGGAGGTACAAATATGAGGAGCTACGTCTCTAGTGAAAGGATTCCCTAAATAAGGTAGTTGTCCCTACAGTACACTGCACACTGGCAAATTGCATTACACTACGACAATGCAGTAATATATTGACTATTTACAATTCTCAATATTAAGAAGCAACGAGTATATTCTACTTTTCCTTGTGGATCCATAATAAAAATTACAATGCAGAGAGTACACTGTATGACAGGCATCTTCGTTTCCTTGTGGATCCATTATAGAAGTTACAACATTCTCTCTACGACTCATCAGGTTTTGGTTCGAGGATTACAGGGATTTTCTCTAGGTGATCACCACGTAATACTTCTACAGTAACCTGCGGAGTAAGAAATAATCAACATGTCTCTCTGTCAATTGAACAAAAAAACATAAACTCTTTTGGGTATTTATTTATGAAAATTAAATAAAAAGTTATCCCCAATCCTCAAGAAAATCGAAAAGATTTTGCAAGTAGATGACACAATCACGCTACCCTGAAGAACCAAATATTGGCAGGCTATTGCAGGATATTAATGGCAAACAATGAGTTATCGATCTAGGTAGAGTTCTGAGGCTTCAAGCATTGTTATTGGATGTTTCTCTTTGATCCGTTTCGCTTGTTGGGTCTTTTATTTATGTTTGTTTAGTTCTAGTGTGTTGTGCTTGATCCAAAGCTGTGGGTCGTTCATTTGGCTTGCTAGCATTTAAGCTTTTTGTGTGTGTGTGTGTGTTCTTCGGCCCATGGGGCTTTTTGAGTCTCTTTTTGGCCCATAGTCCATGGGTCTTGAATCTTGTAACCTTTTCTATTTTTGAATAAAATTGCCACAGTACGTGGTTTCTACCCCCAAAAAAACAATAAAAATAAATAAATAAATAAATAAACAAGGATCAAGTCTAAACATGATACTGAGAAGTTTACTAGGGAAGTTGTAAGAATTCAGACTCACCTTATCACCCACTTTGCATTGGTCCAGGATTCTGTACAGGTCGCTGCCATTAGTTATCTTCTTTCCATTGATTGATGTGATAATATCGCCCAAAATGAGTCTGCCATAGGCATCACGCTTAGTAGGTTTAAGACCCTGCAGGATAAAAATTACACCTACTATCAGCACAGCAGCATGGTTTTTGAGTCATAGACTTCCTAACCCCAACCGAGAAGTTAGAACAGAACTCCACACCACAAGCACATGAAACCAAGGCAAAAGCTTAAGATATATCAATAAACGTACTGCTTTGCCAGCCGGCCCATTTGGAGGAGCATCCAGTACAAGGACCCCACTAACTCCCAGTTGCTCCACTGACTGATCAGGCGCAAACTTAATTCCCAAAATTGGTCTGGTGACTTTCCCAAACTTCACCAATTGATCAACAATGCCACCTACCTGAGTATGTAAAATTATCTTATATTAGAAAAACTGTATATCCATCTTCAATCGCTACATTGTTGACGAAAATGCTAGAAAACTGCCAGCTAGTAGATTCTATACCAAAATTAAGTCCCAAGGACTGACACCTTGTTCTATGGAGCTCTCCTAAAAAAATTGATTTTTTTTTTTTTTTAATTTTTATCAAACTCAACCTTTACCATACATTATACTTTTAGCCCATAATAATACTAGTATTTGACTTTTCAACTCAAGTTCAACCACACATTCTCCAAAAAAAAATCAATTTTCCCCCAAAAGAATCTCTAAAGGACAAGCCCTGAATATTAAGTAATTACTCACAGTGTCTACTGGAATTGAAAATCCAACACCAGATGATGCACCAGAAGGAGAGTATATAGCTGTATTTATCCCAATCAGGTTTCCTGAACTGTCAAGAAGTGGCCCTCCACTATTGCCAGGATTAATAGCAGCATCAGTCTGGATGACATCCTGGATCGGGCGCCCTGTAGCAGCAGAACTGATTTCCCTTCGAAGTCCACTACAGAAGAATGGAAGTTGGGATAATTGATATGTGAAGCATGAGGAAAACAGCAAGGTACAGCAATATAAATAAATACTGGCTTATTTTCTTATTAGTGGTTATCTTTGTGATGTGACACATCTATTACTACGTTCACTAACCGTTAAATAAATCTTACGCTAGCTGCTTGTTAATGATTACGTTAGACTTGACAGGTATGATAAAAAGAATCAGATAAGATTGCGTCCCCAAAGGCCCCCTTCTTCCCATATTCGACCCTACACGACGCTTCTTCCGATCTCTGGTTTCCATGAAGAGTCTTCGGCAGCATGAATACCAAAAAGTGAGCTATTATTCAAACAATATCAACTTGTGCAATAAAATGTAACGCTTGCATACCTGATGACACCAGTTGTAAGTGTATGGTCAAGGCCAAACTGCAACGACACGTACACATAATAACAATGTCAAGATTTCGATATTTCATAGACGAAATGAAATTCACAAACTCGAATGTTGAACTGGATAAAATTCCACAGTATAGGACATGAAGGCAATGATCAGCACTAATGTAAGGTGACATAAATAAAATAAAATATAATAATAAAATAAAATAAAATAAAAGATGGGAAGGAAAAGGAGATTCATGAAGCTAAAGAGCTATTTTCTGAAACTTTGCAGAGGAAATCATTGACTGTAGAACACACATCCCCGGGTACAGCCAGGGAGGGGAACAAACTTGATTGTGGAATGCAATTGGGCATGTGGTGCCCTATTTTGAATTTGGTATAACCTTATATGAAGACAGGAATATAATTGATTCCATACTAATGTTTGGTGAGGGATGTTATAGCATTTAGAGCAAGAAAATGGTGAAGCTACCCAGCACCTTCCCAGCATGTCATTGAGCCAAAGTGTGATATATAAACCCGAAATATAGAAATGTGAATGTAACTGATTGCTATTTGGCATTTCCAGTGTCCATTCGATGCTTATTCAGTCATAAAATATTCCAACCGTAAAAGGATGAGAAGAAATCCAGAACGCAGGTACAAGGTTCACTTGGCTCATCCCCTAGTGAAGAAGTAATAATGGGCTTTAATGATTAGAAAGATGTGTAGAGCGTTTAGGCTGTGGCTGCTAACAATCACGTAAGCAGTTTCCTGGGAAAGAAACTAAAAGTCACAAATGAATAGGGAAGATGACATCACTAAATGAACTATGATGAGAAAGTCTTCAAACAGGGAAGAGAATTTTAAGATGAAAATGATTGTTTTCACTCACCGGATTCCCGATAGCGTATACTTTTTGACCAACAAGCAAGTCTGCAGACACACCAATTGGAATTGGTCTCAACTTTTCTTTCGGTGCATCAATTCGCAGAACAGCAACATCTTTATCTTGGTCAAACCCAACAACTTTTGCATCATAAGTGCTCTGGTCTGCAAGAGTAACCCTAAACATGGCCAGCACTAAATAAATTCCTGAAAATCTAAGATGTTCCTGAAAATTTATCAAAAGATTAATATATTTATCCAAAGAGTTTTGGTGTTAACCTTTTCATAGGCCCATTCTTTTAAGAATTATAAGTGTCAAAACTGGATACATTTAGAACTCTGACTGGGAATCGCATGTAGATTGTTGATGTTAAGCATAATATTCTCGATTTTGATAATTCCAACAACATTATCGGACACTCAAACCCAAGTCTACTTATTTAACAGGTCAAGAAGGCCAATCAACTTCAATTCAATATTGAAACTAGAAGACTTGCATTTGCAATCAATTAGGATTTTTCCTATAATTACACTGAACTCCCAATGGTCTTGAAGGGGATACGATCAAGAAGGTGCATGTCATAGTTCTCAAAAAATTTAGTTCTCAAAAAAATTGATGCATTTCTCCTTAAACGGTGAAAGTATACTTCAAGTTCTGGTCTGATCATGTAATACTCTGCATAACGGCTAGCGCCATTGAGGTAAATAAACAGACCATGTAAAACCGTAATGAACACATCAAGAAGTAGAATTTGACACGAAAACATCAGTAAACACAGTAACTCGAAAGAATATTAAAATTACCTGATATCAGACGCACCACGAATCACATGATAATTAGTGACAATGTGCCCCTGAATATCCCATATAAATCCTGATCCCGACCCTTGTGGAACCTCCAACACATCCAAGGTAAAAGCATCCTGCCTAATGGACGTATACCAATTACCAAACCCAAAGTCAAACCAGCATACAGGAAGGAAAATTAAAAATTGTAACTTCAAATTCTTGGGGAAAACGTAAGCAAGTACCTAGCAGCAAGATTAGTGATGTTAACAACAGAAGGGGTGTTCTCCTGAAAAAGACGGACAGTCGCAAGCTCATCGGTCTGCAATTTTCTCGGAGTAGTGATAACAAACGCCGAGGCCGAGTCAACATCGGCCACGAATAAGGAAACAGACAAAGCAACTGAGGTACACACCACAAAGAATGAATCCAGAAGCTTCTTCAAACTGTTGGAGCTATCATCGGAAAGCTCAAAAGTGAAGGATTTGTAATTATAATTGTTTCCAACTGCTGAAACTATAACTGAGTTAGGGCGTTTGGTGTAAGAGATCGATTTTGGTAATGAGAATTTGGGAATTGGATTCCTGAACCGGAGAGTAGGAGTTCTGGAGAAGAATGTGGAAGCCATTGCAGCCATTGCTCCTCAGTAGTGGGTATTTGCATATGGTAAAAATATGTGGATGTACGTTGTTAATAGTGACGTGGATCTTCTACTCCCCGCGGTGTGGTCCACGAGACTTCTCGAGCTTTAAAACAGGGTGTTTGGCGACTGAATTCGATTATAAATCTGGATTATAATATGTTACACATTATTATTTTATTAGTTTCATTTTTTTAAAAATTTAAAAAGTAAAATCTAATCACAATTGTTTACCTTTCACAAAAAATAACCAATAAGTTTTAAAAAAGTAAAATCAAACTGTAATTATTTACCTTTCACAAAAAATAACTAATAAAATAATATCACATCGTAGATTATAATCCAAATTATAATCTAACTCTTTACCAAACACTTGATAAATCTCAACCGTTAATTACCGAAGTCAAGTGTAGCAGCAGCGTTGCTGTAAGCCTGTCATTAATCACCCTTTCTAGAGACATCCATGCATATAATTGTTTCCAAACAGCACGTGATTTTATAAATCTAATAAATCGAATTGAATTATTGAAATGAAAATAATAAATGCACTTCCATACAAGAAAAAGTAGGGGGGTTTGTGGGGGGGGGGGGGGACTTAACCGTCTATTAACTTGTTGATTAAAAACCAAACACTCATTTATGATGTCACATTTAATTGGCCAATTATAATTTGTTGTAAAGAAATTGAAAAGTTCTAACATAAACAAATAATAATTGAAATAAATACCAATAATAAAGGGCATTTTGACAAAATGAAAAAATAGTAAGGGTAAAAATGAAAATCAAAAGATTTCCATATATTGACACTTTTTTAATATATATATATATATAGAGTAATGATGATTTATTAACAAAGGAAAAAAAGAAAAACTCTTAAGACTGGAAGGATCTTTGGGATGTAGCAGGGCCGATTAATTAAAGAAAAAGTTAAACTGCTAGAAGATTACAAAATTTTAGCCAAGGGTCTTAATTCCTTGGGTATTTCGTCAAAGTTTCCAGAATTTACATCAGACTGAAGCATTGGTCTTGTCCCAATTTTCCAGTGGATGCCCTCTGCGAGATGCTCCTTGTTTGGGGTCAGCATTACAAAATTTGGGTCGGCCCTTTGATAACTGCAACAATGGAAAAGATTGGAACAACTTTACATGTATTGGAGTGGCAACACAAAGGTGAAACCACGTCAAGCACGGAAAGAAAAATTACCTTGCTTCCCGAATATTGTCCACGCGGATGCCAAATCCATAAGATATCTCTCGTTTTATTCGATCTCTAACAGCTGCAAGCCAGTGAATAAGATAGGTCACACAAAAGCTCGAAGCTAAAATGTAGTACATTCTATTACGCATTCCATTCTACTACCATGCACAAAAGTTGCCGATAAGGTCTCAAACTTCAACCCTAAATTTTATCAACTTTAAATGCGAGAATAACTGAAAAGAGCGACACTTGATTCTTTTTAGTGATATTATTATTTGAAGATTACATGGCAAGCTAATGAAAGATCCCTTAATATCATACAATGAATTTCAAGACTTGAAATTATGCAGCCAAAATTTGTAGGGGAAGCAACTATGGAGAAGTATACTGAAAAAATGTTAGATACCTGACATACTGAAAGTGAAAGAAGGTTTCCACCATGATTTAAACGCTAAAGCTATTGAGGAGCTTAAAGGCCCCACCTTTCCCTGTAAAATTGACATGTCATGTTTATACGTCTAAATCCTAATTTCTTGAGGATACTATCACAAACTTAAACAATTAGCAATAGGAAAAAAATATTAGGTACCTTCAGTAAGAAGTTTTTATTGGCTTGCCAAGAGGCAGCAATTTGGAAAGTGGACTCGTGAGTACTACTTGATAATTTGTCTTCATCAATGCTTCACAAAATGTATAAAAAGAATCATATCCAACTTTATACAATTTCAATGTATCAATATTTACAGCTGAAAATACCTTGTTTGTAACTCAAAGCCAAAGTCGATGTAATTAGTGATTCCAACTATTTCATTTTCTTCAAGTGGATTTTTAACCTATCCCATTACAGAAGTTAATATTTGTCAGTAATAATGACTTCAGCATGATCTTTTAGCATTCTACCGGAAATTCAAAGATGGTATGTCCATGTCTTAGCATAACTTCTTTTGAGTATCCGTGCAAGTATAGTTATATGTGTGTGTTGTACATATAGAAGGGGGGAGGGGGGGGAGGGGGGGAGGGAGAGAGAGAGAGAGAGAGGGAGGGAGGGAGGGAGGGAGGGAGGGAGAGAGAACCCGTCTTTGAACCACCACATGTTGGTAGAAAGAAGCAATGAACTGCAATGAAACAGTAATGAGCACGGTAAATTGGCCTGGCGTTGACAAATAGCCTACCATTCACTACATTGTAGAAGTAAACCATTGGTGCTGGAATAGTTAGTTAACATGATGATAAGTAAACTAGTCCCAATATTGTATACAAATTACTTTCTGTCGAACCAATTGTTAAATATCTTATCATGATCAGAGTAATCAGGTATTCAGGTAACTGAATGAGATTTAGGATAAGAAAGCAGGCAAATCAGCTCAAGCACTTTTTAAGTTCTCGAGCTCAACTCAATCTTTCTTGAGGTTAGCAGGCTCTCTTCTTATTTCTAATTTCCAACATTATGTTCGCCTTCTGTTATAATAGATTTAAATAATTAACTATATCATATCAATTTATTTTTCAAAACTGAACATTTGTTCTAGTAGTACGATTGCTGAATCTTACTGGACCTACAATGAACTTGAGCCTGAATAAACCTTGAACTTGAGTTCAAACATTAATTTCCTAACCGAGACTCACTTAATATGCTTGCTGTGTACTACTGTAAACATGTTTTCAGTGCTCAACTGAGCTTTTAGCGCCCTAAATGGACCCGTGGATGTCATTTGAAAGGGAGAAGCAAACATTCCTTAATATGTTCAATATTACATTAGAAAGACAGCAAGCTAAACGGGAAACAATTTTCCTCCCATATTTTCACTGCTAAAGGTTTTGCAGAAAGCAGATTCATCCAATTAAAAAATTATGTTAATGGCACAACAATTATATGTTCCTTGAAAGCAGATTCATCCAATTAAATGGAACCGTGGATGTCATTTGAAAGGGAGAAGCAAACATTCCTTAATATGTTCAATATTACATTTGAAAAACAGCAAGCTAAACGGGAAACAATTTTCCCCCCCATATTTTCACTGCTAAAGGTTTTGCAGAAAGCAGATTCAATTTAGTGAAGAAAAATAGTCAATGGCACAACAATTATATAAAAAGAACAGAGTAAAGGAATTAAAGAAAAGGGCCTCAATACTTCAAAATGAAACTGACCTGTGAATTTTTAGCAAGTTCAAGTCCAAAATTGAAGGATGGACTTAAAGGACTCCCTGACCCCAATCCATAACCAATAGCACAGCTCCAATTTGCCAAGTTTTTGTATTTTGCCACATCTTTGCTTCCAACTGTATGCAGCATGATAAATTGTATATGTGACTTTTATCCATGAAATGCCAAAAAACATTAGGCATGTGCTACTTTTCCCTTTCTTGTATTTTTCTTTATTTTCTTAGATCGGAAGAGCTTTTTTTTTTTTTTTTTCAGTAAGTACATGTACTCGAAAGAAATTATTTGATAAAGAAAACTTGTACCAAACCACAAAGACCGCCTCTGCAACCAATCCATCAAATGCAATGAATGAAGCATAAAATATGAAATGTATTAATAATCAGGAATGTAAGGCATGTAAGAGGTACATCAAACAGGATGGTAGGGTACAATTTAAGAATATACGACTACTATAATTATCTCTTCATTTTTAAGAGGATGGATAGGATTTGCAGTTCATATAGTGAAAGCTAAAGGGTCAAAGCAATGCCTAGTTTAGTAAAAGAACCTGTCTTCTTATCAATTTATTTACGATTTATAATATTTAAAACACGCAAAGGCTTGAGAGATCCGAAAATATACACAGTAATAGTATTTGGCTTCTTGGGAACTTACATGTTGGTTCATATTGCACACCTGCGGTGAGCCTTCCCATCTTGCTTACCAGCCATGCGCTTTTTGGAATTTCATCTCCAGCTAAGGAGAAAGAAAATGATTTTAAAAGTATTTCTTGCACTTGTGTCTGATGTATGTACATGTGGATTAGCCATATGAAGTGCAAAAGAATTGGGAAAAATTTAAAGATATAGAATGAAGTGATGAGTAGACATGTCAAAATAAAGATGGCACAGAGAAATGCGACTCGGATTTCAGCATATAAAAATCATCATTCCCAGTTTTGATTAAAAAAGGAAAATTGCATAAATATAGCAGTGCAAACCACCTACCGAAGAAAGGTATAATTGTAGCTCCAACAGACAGATTTGAAGAACCATATCTCAAACCCATAGTCCCATAATCTTCAGAGGATATTCTGCAGGAGTGACAAACATCTGAAGCATAAAAATACACTCAAAATGAATATAAACTAACTCATTCAGGCGCACTTATCGCATACCTTTGCTTCAAAAGCAATGGGAATATGCCAAACGCTCCAAAACCTAATTTAGGGTAGTATGCGCATGACCTCATCAGAAAAATCCTGGACAGACATCAACAGAATTGATAAAATTGCTATTTGTTAAACTGGCAGCACTGGAAGGAAGACAATTCAAGAACTGGTTCTTACGGTTCAGTGTTGGATACGAAAAGATCAACGAATGTGTGAGGATCATCAGCATCACTACAGATAGAAAGGTCTTCATAAAGAAAAACAATCAAATAAAAGAAGTTAAGGATTTGAAAATAGCTGTCAAGTATCAACACCTTTGCCAGCGAAACTGTGCATTTCCAACAATTTTCTCCTCAGGCTTGTGATCTAGCGGACCAGCAACCTTAATAGGCTAAGGAACAAGCTTGTATTTTGATAACTCAAAGAACTAAAAGTTTTTCTGTTTTATCAAAACAGATACGAGAATTGTTCTTCAAAGATAGAAGAAATAGAGAAAGGAGAGAAAAGAGAAAAACTTCCAGCCGCTTCAAAGTTCAAACTTTCCAGGAAAAAAAATATGCTGAGTCCCATAAGCACCTGACGTCAAATCAACACCATTTGTTCTTATGGGAATGTGTTAGTGCAGACACCTAAAAATCCATGGCCAAAAGATGCTAACACAATGAAAATTCTTGTCTCCTTATATTGCATGCTCGACATTGGAGAAGTCTCCAGAGTCCAGACCGAGCACTTCCCCTAGTGAAGACATTTCATGACTTCCAAAGATCTTAATGCTTTGCAAAGATAGTGTCAGCACCATAACAAGATAATCATTTAGGCTAAATGAACTATAATTTTGATGTAATTCTCTTTGACCTTTTGAGTTCAAATACTTCAAAAACGGTGACTTATTATTCACTGAGTCGAAATTTGCTTATATACCGGACACCATCATTCTTCACAGAGTAAGGATGCGCAGCCTCAGCTGGAACTATTTATATAAAAATGTAAAGCAACAGCTGGGTAAAGTATGATCAGCTCACTGAAATCAATGTACCAACAACTAATAATATTTGGTTACATCTTGAGGAATGGAACATAAACAAAAACAGAGAGCCACAGAAACAAGTAAAATGAGGGATACAGTGGCAATCAAATCAACATGCGGATCATCAATTGGCTTGAGCATAATCCTGGTGCTAAAATGCCTCGCTTCTTCAAAGTAATCCTCGAAAAGGCATCTCAAAGCCAGTTTTCCAAACAACAAATTATATGAAGATTCCAGCATCCTGCAGTTGCCACTTTTTAAACTCATCGTTCAAATATGTTACCGAAGATGAGCTCGCAGTTTGAAATTGGTCCAAACCTGGTGCGGGCGGCAAGCGGAGGGAAATCGAAGAGCGGCGGAACCAGCACCATTGGCGGTGGCGGTTCTTTGGTGGTCGACCACAAGTTCCCCATCTCAATTAAATTTCTATATTAATTTCAGTAGTATTGGTTAAATGAAATTGATTGAGTCTTGTGAGTAAAGAAAGAGAACATAGTTTATCAGCGGAAATTTCTGAACCCTCGCCCGAGCTTCATTCGAGCTTCAGAAGACCGTTTCAGCGGTGGTTTTCTCATTTCCGAGTGACATCTGGATCGGATCCAAATGCTGGGCCGGGTTTTCCTTACTAGTTGAGGTTGTGAAACAATAAGCCTTAAAAGTTAGAAAAGCAGTATAACACAATAATAGCACAAGAATCTTTTGTATATTACGGAAGTTCTCAAATCAGGGTCATCAACATCAATTTGTGTTGAAAAAAGATTGCACATCTTATAGGGAACTAATCACCACGTCTACCCCTATAATCTTAAAACTGTACTATACATTGATCAAATTTTATCAATTATCAGACATTGACTCTGTATTGTCGCCTTTAAACTCAAGGTTTGTCTTTGATGATTTTTTACGTCCAATAATTTTTTAAAGAGGTGCATTATTCCTTTTAAAAATTGATGAATAACATTAAACACTCCAAATAAAACTCCTTAAATGCATTAGTTGATTTATGTTCTCGGTGATGATCATATTTGATATATTTTTACAAATATTACATTGCTTTTGCAGTTATTACAAACGGATGACTGCTTTTTTCCTCCCCCTCTTAGGTTTATGAATTTGTACAGACTAGTTGCACTCCCGTGCATTGTACAGACATATATTTCATTATCAAACGAACAAATGTATTAGGACATATTACAAAATTTTAAATACTTTCTTATATATAACATTTATCATTTCATTTGTTAGTTTGATATCATTATATCATATATCAAAGAAAATATGGAGTTTAATTATATTTGTCGTCTACTTCTTTCAAGAGTCAAGAAAGAGAAAAATATGAAAAATTTTTGATTTTTATGTTTTCTAAAGTTTAGTTCAAGTAAAACATTAAATTTTTAATTTATTTTATTCCTCTCACATCAAAATAACAAAATTTCCCTAAACATATCACACTAATGATAGCTATAGTGATATTAATAGAGACATAATTCTTAAGACAGTAATTTGTCTCCATTCAGCTACTACACTCATTTACAAATAAAGAATTTAATTAAAAGCCAAAATTAGACCTGAAAGTAATAGTGACGAGATGCTTTTATAACTATAAATTATTCAAATTCCTCAACATATATGCAGATTAACCCAAAAAAAAGAAGTAATTAAGGGAAAACGAATCACGGAATTGGGTCCTTCCAATACTCTAATATTATGTGCACACATATTAATATCAGCGAATTGCGTTTACCTATGGACTTGGGGAAATGCTTGAATAATTTCTTCTTCAAATGCTTTTATTGTTTCTAGCTGAGACACCACTATTCTTGGGCAATTTACTTTCGAGCTTCAGGTTTCTTTTGTGCTAAAGCTTTTGCTGATGTAAGAGATTTCTCGGTGACAGGTTCTTTTCAACTCCTTTTTCCTCTGCCTTAGATGTCATATCTTCTATTATTTCTTTTGAAGATTTGGGAATTTTGACTGCTATTTGATTATTTTTAATTAGTTTTACAGAAATTGAGTAAAAAAAAGTGTGAAAAACTGTTCATAGCCAAAGATGTATTGTAAAGTGTGAATGGAATAATAGAAGTGGGTGGTTAGGCTAAAAACTAATCTATACCATATAGTGGTTTTTAACCGTCTGCGTAAGTTATAAATTGAATAAACTATTCTACAAAATAGGCAAAAATAAAAATAATAACACATAAATAAACAGAATCTGTTATAAGATGCCAAAACTGAGATTCTAATTTCCAGAATCTCAGTAGCATTTATAATATATATGTGTGTGTGTGTGTGTGTGAACATTTCACATGTGGCATGGAATTAATGGAAGTCCTACCATATAGGCATATATGACTGCCCTACCTAATCATTTTTCAACTATGACATAGATACACAATGTTTTTCTTTTTTTATACAAATATATCTAATATTGGTTAATCTAACATAAATGAAATAGGAAAAAAAGGTAAATTAGTTTTTTCTAATACAATGCAAAACACACTCCATTCAATATATTTGTAAAAAAAAAAAATATTTTGATGCAGGTCATGTCAAATTAGTTTAAACTTAGTCTCTAATCAAGAGATGAATTTTCTAGTTTTGCATTATTTAAAAATAAAAAAATGATGGTAGATCAAATTCAAGGCTGTTCATCTCTATCGTTGTATGTAGAGGTTCTGTACATGCAAAGAATGTGAATATTCAAGACCTATTGTGTCTTAATTAGATTTTTTTTTGACATTAGTGTCTTAATTGGATATATATATATATATATATTAGCATCACTGTGTAGAATAATAATTTGTGTCATGAATTAATTTGAGATATAATTGATTGCTTTTATCAGAATTTGCATTGCACAAAATGAAAAAGAAAACTAACTATTAGAATGTGTATCACGAAATAAATAAATATGATAGACAATATTCAAATTAGTTGAGTATGAATTATATACAATTCAAAACTTATAAAACGACAAAAATATCTTATTCACAAGGAGTGTATAGAAGTGTATTATTGTACAGATATATTTGTAGTTACCAGGATGATTTTGGGATGAAAATAAAAAAAAGAAAATTTGACATTACAAAATTAGGAAAATAATTACAGTTTATATGACAAAGTTGTTAGTTCTCAAAAAGCCGGGAAGACCTAATATTTCTACAGCAAAGAAAATGAAAAATAATTAGTTAAATAAGCAAAGAGTATTTTTAAAAAAATAAAAAGAACAGTGATTACTAAGCGGGAATGTAAATATGTGGATAGTTGAACATTTTGAAGGAAATAAAAAAGGAAATTGTTGTAGAAAAGAAAATTCGTGCAAGGAAAAAAATAGATAGTGGGTAATTAATATAGATAGAAACTGAGGAGTTATTTGAAAAAAGAACTATAAAAATAAAAAGTTGAGAGTTGGAGGAAAAAAAACAAAGAAAATCCCTACAAGGAAAACAAAATAAATAGTGGGTAGTTAATATAGATAGAAAGTGGGGAGTTGCTTGAAAAAATAACTATTAAAATGAAAAGTTGGGAGTTAGACAAAAAATATGTTACAAGCAAATGATTGGAGAAAAAAACAAGGAAAAAAAAAAAAAAAAAACTGACAGAAATGAGAGGGGAACTGTTTTCAGAATCTCAGTAATATTTAATAATATATAGATATAGATTTTCAATATTGTAAAAGGACTTTCATCTATGGTTCAAATGAAGTCTGAATAGAGTCGAGTTTTTGATTAGCTAACCACCTAACTCAATTCAAAATAAGATCATATAATTTCAAGATCAATCCAAGCCCATCGTGTATTGTTTTAACTTTTAACCAAAGACTTGACTCGTACAGCATGTTAGAATCGTTAGACGTGTCGAAAAGGTTCAACCATTACCAAAAATAGTCAAACCCAGCTAGTATATAATTCCAAGTTTGGTGGGTGCACTTATAAGCCCAAATATGACTAGATTCAGTTTGTTCCTTAGACTAGTCAATACAGCTATTGCCAGAGTTGAGAGTTACGACATCATTAGTTGAACAAGAAGTTTTGGTTGACCCTAATTTGAGAGAGGCAAACTTTTGGAGAACACCAACAACGACTAGTATATACTATATATACTTATCTTAATTTAAAAAGAGGAAATTTTTTGAAAACTTCTCAGAAGTTTTGTTAACAAACCTCCCACCCATGTAACGTGCATTTCAAATTCAAGTCATGTGTATTTTAAATTCACATGTCATGACATGTATTTATATATATATTATGAATGAGAAGTTTTCTGTTAGAGAGACTTCTAAATGATCCACTATTCTCATCAAATAGCATTCTCTCCTTACCAAACAAAATTAATTTGGTTGCTTAATAATTCATTTAATATTATGATGACACAACCCTTTTCCACCACAGAAAGAAAGTGTGACAATGAATGGCTTAGCATGGCAATTTGGAATCAAATTTGGCCTTTAGGAATCCAAATTCTTGTTTCCTACTCGTTTCGTCATACACTTGTGCTCCATGAAAGCAATGTTTCTATTCATTATCCTCTTTCAAGGAACAAATCATTTCAACTTAATTTTTTTTTACAAAAATTTATAAATTCTACTTCTTTTTTGCACTATAAAATAAATTCTGATTGGTGCATCGTGCATGGAAGGCACCAACCAAAGCACAAAGATGAAAGATGGGGGTAGGGTAGGAGGGGACCCCAAAGTCCTCTAATCAATTTATTGGTTCCAAGTCAAGCTTTCTTGAATTTATCAGATTATTTTAGGTAAAAAGACAAATATAAATACACATCACTAATATATTGTGGATAAAGAGAATTCTTTTTTTTTTTTATTTGATATTACAAAAGAATTGTATGGGAGAGGATTCAAACTCTTTGCTCAATCGTTTAGAAACTAACTAGGTACTAGGATGACCACATAAGTCTTGGCATAAAGAGAATTCTTTTGATTATGTACCAATTTTGCATTTACATATTTTCTTTAATTCCTTGTTTACCTTTAACTCATTAATCAAAAGAAAAAACTCTCCGTTTCCAACTAAGACACATTATGAAGATAAAAATAACTTTTTAATTATCGTAACTAAATTAAAAAATATGTAATATACATGCCAATTTAAAGGTCTTAACTTGATCTTTAATAAGAACAAACTTCCAAGATTTAATTATACGACTAAAATTCGTTATAAATCTCAAAAGTGATTGGTAAAAGTTTTAGCTAGTTTTATTTTTTACATTTTCCACCAGTCATGTAATATGTTACATTTAATTCCATTGAATCCAAACATATATAGTTATAACTTCTTACTTTAGCTCAAATTAGTACCTCAAATTTACCTTTTTTTTTTTGGACTGGCAAATTTACTTAATTTGATTCTTTTTAAAATTAAAATTAAATAATTAATATCCTTACTTTACAACAATTCGATACGTCTTAATTATTTTTACATCTTAATTCCAGTCAGTTATGCCCCAAAAAAAATCATATTTTTTTTGTTTCTATTTATCATTTATTTTATCAACACATCTAATTTAATTTATTAATAATAATATCAAATTAAATCCACATTATTTATATTCAATTGAAATCAAACAACATGCAAAAGCATGTACCTAGTGTTGTTAATCTAAATTTAGGTTAACAATGTAACATAACCAACAAAGTTCAATGTTGGACGGCATATATATGTTCATATTTAAATATCATACCCTTGAAAATCATCATCAAATTGTATAAGGTTCACGGAGTATTAACAAATTAACATACCCACATGTATCTCTATTATTGTTCAATATTTTGTAATATCAAACATACTAAGATACTTGCAAAATTTATAGCAAAAGGCGAATAAATACGCCTGATTTGTGCTTCTTAACATGTCAACACATTAGAATTCCCGCATTCTCACTATTGCCGGAGGAAAATCAACCTTAACCGATGGGCCAAAAAACTAGTTAAGGATCTCAAACATCCCAAAAAAGAGTCGGAGAACACAAGAAAACCACATCTAATGTTTGCTAGAATTTGGCATCTTTTGGTAACCAAACATTAACATCGCCTTCTTGAAAGCTCTCACCATTTACTTCAGTAAAAAGTGTCTTGAATAATTAGAGCTAACATGTCAATTTTTTTTAAACAATAGGGTGATATAAGAAGGGAATTTAAAAGGGGGGTGTTGGTTTTACTGAAAAACCAAACTCTACTCATAATAATAAATAAATAAATAATATATGAAGACTATAAATTCGATATAAGTCAATTTGCTTTCAAAGTTTAGCCCACATAGATCATTTACAGAATTTTCATTTTGTACACAACTTAAAAATATATTAGTTTGTTTTTTCATGTTAAAATCTTCTCAACTCAAAAGACACGAGTGTTTCTAACCGGTTCTCTTGACATTTGATTCAATGACAGATGTGAAATTATTCTATATTTTCACATATCACATTATTTTTAAATCTATAATAATACAAAAAATTCTAGAAAGACAATGAAAAATGAGAATGAATAAGCAATATTGTAAATTGATGTGACACGCTTTTATTAGATGATGAAGGTGCCCGTGTGATAATCACCCAATGAAATTGTGAAGTGAGAATATCATTTATTTATGTCATTTTTTTAATGTCTCTATAAAATTGCTCATAATAATAAATATCACATGGACCATATATTTGTGCCACAAAGATTGTGTATACAAATTATGTATATGTAGCATAATAATAATTCTTAATATATACAACGTGTTTTGTTTAAAACAATTATGTGTTATGTAAGTAGCAAGTTGAATTTGTCACTTTATAGATGTGTCTTAATCAAATTCTTTTTGACTTTACGACAGCTAAAGAGCCACAACATTTGTTTAGAAAAACTGTTGAATGCCACAAAAAATAGAACAGCCAACTTTCAAAAGATTTGCTTTGTTTTTCTGTAATAATTACTTTTGTGGTTCATAATTTTCTTCCCACAAAATTAAATTTTGTGACTAAGCAAGCTATTTTATTCAATTCTGTCTTTGTTTTTACACATTAATTATTTGTTATACGGTTAAAGGGTCCATTTTATTATTCATTCATCGCAAAGTTAGTTAAGTAAAGATGAATGTTATCACAAAATTTGTTGTCATCATTTTTTTTCCTAAATCTTGCGATCAGTTTCTACCATGAAAGACCGCAATCTAATTTCGTTAACTTTAATTTTTCCTCTCATAAAATGAAAAAGAAAAAAATAATAATGATTTTTATATATGTACCAATAATTATTTAAAGTCATCATGCAATTAGAATAATTAATTAATAAAGATAGGTGCGATTAGTTTGTTGGGATTGTACCCTAATTAACAGAGTGGAGGAGGAAAATGAAAATGAAAATGAAAATGAAGATCAATCATCAATCAGTCAAAACAAAGAAAATGAGGGAGCGGTAGAAGTGGAAAGAAAAGAGAGGGGATGGCGCCAACTTGTAGGATGCTTCTGGAGCAACACTCAGCTGTGGCGCCAGGGGATTGTTTAAGATTTTCCTTTCATTCATTTCATAACAATTCCTCGTCACTGACCAAACAAGGGCAATATATATTAATATATACCCACACATATACTTCGATTCTCTATGTTCTTGTTCAGATCCTTCCACCCGGTTTTATAATTATTCAGCAATACCCTGTTTCTTATCTCCATCGACGGCAGCCGGGAGAAGGGTCCATTTCAAATCCAGGTTTTTTTTCTCTCTTTTCACATTCGTGGATTCATTAACCTCTGCTTTTCTATAAAGAAGATTTTGGTTAGTATAATCTAATAACAAATGGGTGAGTGGGTGGTTGTTGCCTAAAGTTACGTGCCACTGGTTCTGTTTCATGATTTCAATTTCCAACTCTTTCTATATTGTTGTCTGCATTCGTTTTTTAAGTACATTGATAATGATCTGTTATCTGGAATTCTTGATTTAACTTTTTTAGATTTGACAGTTTACACTCAATTCAAATTTTTTTTTTTTGAACCAAAACCAGAGGCGGAGCCAATTCAAGGGTAATTTTTATAGCTTGAAAGAGAAAAACCTGAGCCGCCATTAAAGTCCAAGAAAAAGTTGCGTGTAGTTGTGTGTTGTGTCAGGTTGTTAAAATCGCGAATCCAACTCCACCAAATCGATTCAAATCGCATGAAAAATCGAATAACTGTGAAATCGCATGTGAATCGTTTCGGAATCGGTTAAAATCCTGTAGAATCGCGATTCCTTGCAAAATACAGTAATTAGGACACTGAACGATCAAATTGGGCATGGGCACTCGCAAATCTGATTTCTTTAACCCTGATTTGAAAACAGGAAATGTAAAACCTAAGCCCCAAATTAGATCCATCGTTTGTGAGGAAGAGAAGTAAAAAGATGATGATAAGAGAACAATGAAGAAGTGAAGAATTGAAGAATTTTTCTTCTCCTCACCAGCGTCTGCAGTATTCTCTCCCAACAGTAAAAAGCAAAATCTCTCTTTTGATTCTTCATCTTCTTCATGGGTCACGCGGGCTCACGGCAGCTGCAAAATTCTTTTTTTCTCATTTCACGGTTGTTTCATGGGTAGTAGTGGGCCTTTTGTGGAGCAATTCACGCCAATATGAACAGTTGGTAGGATGAGTTGGACTCTAGAGAAACATGAATTACAGCTTTTTCAGTAATAAAAAACAAATAATTTTGTTTGCAATGAAAAAGCCAAGTCAGAACATGGGAATATAATTATAATTTGTAACTTCTTTTTGAATATTATATATACACACACTTATAGTTGTTAATTTATGTTTAATGTTTAATAATTTTTCCTCATATTTTCTTAAAATTAAATTGATTTTTATTAAAATCTTACGCTTTACGATTTGATTTTGAAAACTTTTGACCGATTCGATCCAAAAATACAGTTTTAACAACTTTGGACTTGTGTGTGAGAATGAATCCTGAAGAAGAAGACATGCTGTGAAAGTACATGTTTACCGGTCCTGTTATGAGGCTAGTGAGGCCTTCGTCTCAGGTCCGCCATCTCAAGGGGCCCAAAATTTTGGATTATACTTGGGCCCAATTCATAAAAATTCTTCTTCTTCTTTTTTTTTTTTTTCTTTTTCTTAAGTTTTAGGCCCAATGTTGAAAGAAAATAAGGGCCCAAAAAGGGGCCCTGACCAGCCGCGTCCCTCAAGGCCCTCAAAGCGTGAATTCAATTTAAAAATAATAATAAATAAAATGAATAATTTGCTCAAGAATGAAATCAGAAGTACCGACTGACCGACGGCCGTTACTCTTACCTTCTCTGGCCGCCCTTTTAAGTCGAGAAACCACATTGCTGCCAAGCTAGTCCACTTTTCCCTAATTTCCCAACCCTAATTCCTTTAGAAATCCCTGATTTAATTGGAATTGGAATTTTGTGCTTAATTTGTTAAGCAGATTGTTTGATGTTTGGTTTTACTTCAATTATTTGATGTTTGGTTTTCCCCCCTCTCTATAAGTTGTGCTTAATTTGCGTAGGCAATGTTTGTTTGTTTTTTTTTTTTTTTAACTGATGGGATGAGGCTTAATTAGGGATGTTCTTTGCCGGTTAAGAAAGTGTCAGTAAGTGACTAATTACGAGTTAGGTGAACAAGGATACTTGATGTTGAATTAATGGCTCTTGTACACTGCGGTTATGATGTTGTAGATAGAGTTCAACTTCTAAATATCTGATTCAATTAAAAGACAAGCAAATTGAGAAGAAAATAAAGTATGACCACCATCAAGATTTTGAAAATCATAAATGATTAAAAGCTCTTATTATGATAGAACAATTGCATTTAATTATGATAATCATAAATTTTTCCTCTCATATTATGAATCCTAAATCCACATGGCCTTAATCAATTACCAAATGTTGATGGGATTTTTACTTTTTTTTCCCTTTTTATAAATCTAATGACCTGTTTTGACTTGAAATTCTACATTGTGGTGTTCTAATCCCAATAATGACTTATGAAGGGATATGATTTCTTCAGAGTTTCTTGGATGGAAGTGCTGGAAAATAACATGGATTTTGGGCTTTGGTTAAAATTGAATTTCTTGAAAGATCTAAAAATAGATGTATCACTCTTCCCTTGTTTCCTTCCCCTACTGTAGTGATAAAATCACAAAGTTATGAACTTTTCATTTGATTAGTGTTTTCCCTCAAAAAATGCAACATATGTGGTATCTAGGTAACTTTTTGACATATTGTAATGCATTTTGGCTATACTATAGTAATCTTTTAGCATATGTTTTGCTTTTTTGTTTCTTTTCAAGTTTAATGTTCAATATATTGTTGTGTTTTTTGCTTTACGTGTTTCGTTTCGTGATAAAAGATAATTATTTTTCGCTACGGTAGGGGGCTTATTTTTCGAAACTTGCCTTAGGCCTTAGAGCATCCACATTGGTAGTGTTAAAGTAGGTTGTTAATGGAGTTGTTAGTTAAGAACTCAAAAAATAACCTACATTGGTGGTTTTAAAGTAGTTGTTAAGAGCATTTAATTTAACAAGTTGTTAGTTTCATTGTTAAAGTTAACAATAAACTTAACACTTTGTGTGGTATTATTTGTTCTTTTTTTTTTATTTTAATTAAATTGTGATTGGCCCACTATTTGACTATTGAATTGAAAATTAAATTTAACACTCTTATTTAGAACTACTAATGTGATATAAATTAATAGTTAAATTAAACTTGCTTAGGTGTCATTTAACAATCACTAAAAACTCTACTTTTTGCTTATGTGGATAGTTAAATCTAACAACACCAATATGGATGCTCTTAGAAATCACATGGCCAGCACCCTTATTAATTTGATTTCTTGGGCTATTAGAAACACATAGGTTGGGCCCAAATTTTATTTAGAGGGTGTTTGATCCTCTTTTTCAAAACAAATTGTAATTCCATCTACCACTGATTTAACCATTAATTTGACAATTGCTCATTTATAACCACAAATTTCAAACTTTCATTAAATCTACACTACTCATTTCAACTCACTATAATTTCTCATTATAAGTCTGTGTGAATAATGAGAATCAAACAATCACTTAACTAACATCAGCAATCCATGGAACTTTTTTATTACTTCCTTGCCTTCTTTTTCTTTTCTCTCTTTTTTCTTTTCATTTTTTTTCAATTTTTGTTTTTTTGGGACGAGGTAGTTTATTTACCATTTATTTTTTAGTATGTTAATTCATCCAATCTCATTGCTTAGTTAATTTATTTATCACAATTTTAATTTCATATATAATTTATAATAATATCACACAAACCAATTCTATATGAACTCTAAATTTACAATTCACCTTAGCCTAAATATATTGATAAGATTTTGTTCGACAAATCTAAATGTTGATGTGTCGACCGCACTGAAATGAAAAGCTGGCTCTGCCACTGAGCAAAACTATGAAAAGCCTTGCATGCAGAGAGGATAGGGTAGTGAGAATATTTGCCTGGTCAATTGCATCTAATTAATTGCATGTTTACTGTTTTGTTTTGTTTAATAGAATAAAGCAATGGCCACCAGCATAGCTTCAGGAAGTGGCCTGCTGAGATCTTAGAGAGGCTGTCTACCAGAGACAAGGCTGCAGTGGAGCCTATTTTGTGTCCAGTGTTGGCATTCCAAAATGCAACCAGAAAGATTTTTCTTGGTATGTAAAAATGGCCTATTTTGCTGCTATTAATCTTGATTGAGCTACAGAGGAACAATGGGAGATATTTTGTCAAATAATATTATTTCAGGTTTGTTGGTTTAGAACAATAAAAGAACAGATGCTTGAAGCAGTTAAAATGAAAATTCCTGAATCTATAAGATTTCATTATTATAATAATTCTCAGTTTTCAGCTTATTAACATATATATTCCCTCGCTTGTTGAATAGAAGATCATACCAGGACATCTTCAGTTTCTCTCTTTGACCACGTTGGAAGATTAAATCTGAATAAGTGAACAAATCCACTCTCTAACAACTCAAGCTTTTAGAGATCGGAAGAGCACACGTCTGAAAGCAGACATGTCCTGAGTTCAAACTTGTAGCCTCCATGTATGAAATTGTACACTTGTAAGGCCTTTGAAGTAAAATATGCATCCTACCTGCAAGTAAAGGAGCATGTTGAAGACTAAATGTAAATAATGGCCATGGCATCTCTAACAGCTGAAACTTTTAGCTGTGGTGGTTCAAAAATGCATACTACTTGCTAGCATTTGAACCTAGTGTTATTTATTGTACATAAGACAGAAATCTTATACCTTCAGATTTTGGGTCTTTTGAATTTACATAAGGTTCTTGTTTCATTTTTGAGGTCTTATGGGATTCCCAACATTTTGCGGGTTCATACAAGTAACCGTTTCCAATCTCTAGCTACCGAGAAGCATAGACACCACAGATCAGAAACCATATCTTGCTTGAGAAATGGTTCTACAAAGTATTTTGATTTTGCTGTTATTGGTAGTGGAGTAGCAGGCCTTCGGTATGCTCTTGAGGTTGCAAAACATGGAACTGTTGCAGTTATAACCAAGGCTGAGCCCCATGAGAGCAACACCAATTATGCACAGGGTGGCGTTAGTGCTGTATTGTGCCCATCAGATTCTGTAGAGAGTCACATGTTGGATACAATGGTGGCTGGAGCTTACCTATGTGATGAAGAGACTGTACGAGTAAGTTGCCAAGTCAATTTCGTTCGTTCTTATTTAACTAAATTTTGATATAGTGTTGTGAAGGTTCTGTCTCAGAAATCACTTCCTTTTTTATAGATGTTCTCCATTTTTACCTGAATTGCCTTTTTTTTTTTTTCCTGTTCATGGAAAACATTTGGACCGTGTGAAATATATCTCTTGAACTTTGATTGTTGCATCAATTATAAGAAAAACAAAACCAGAACCATGGAAAGCTCCCTTTGTTTTATGGGCTACCCAATATTTGGTTGGTCGATATACAGTTAAGGCCTTCAGAGGATAAGTTAGTAGACCTCCAGGGATGAGGTTAATTGGTTGTTCCATATATAAATTTATAATTGATTGACCTTGTAATAACAGGTGTTCATGATCAGCACTTAAAAAGAAGAAAAAAAAGATTCATATACTTTCTACTTTGGGAAATTTGCTCATCTACCCGTTCTGTAATTATTTGAAAGTTGTTTCATTGTCTACGCACTGCATACAGCCACTTGTTTTAGATTTGGAATTTATCACAAACTTGGCTGTGCTTTTCAGGTAGTTTGTACCGAGGGGCCTGAGAGAATCAGAGAATTGATTGCTATCGGTGCCTCCTTTGACCATGGGGACGATGGAAATTTGCACCTGGCGAGGGAAGGGGGTCACTCTCATCATAGAATTGTGCATGCTGCGGATATGACTGGCAGGGAAATAGAAAGGGCACTCTTAAAGGCAGTAGAGAAGGATCCTAATATTTTTGTGTTTGAGCACCATTTTGCTATAGATTTGCTGACTTCTCAGGTTTGGTCATTGCATTCCTAAGTTGTTTATTCCAATATTGATTTCAAACTGTATGAATGCAATAGTTGTCACAGTTCCACGACTTTTGATGTTATTTACTAATATCAACGAGTATGCTGGTTTTCAGGATGGTTCTGACACGGTTTGTCATGGTGTGGACACTTTGAACACTGAAACGTACGAGGTAGTAGTAGTCCATATAATTTCCTTTGTTTTTTTCCTGAAACTTAGGATCAACTAATGAGAGGACTGTCTTATTAACATTCAGCCTTTCTTCTCCCATTTGATTTCGTTAGGTGGTCAGATTCATCTCAAAGATCACTTTACTGGCATCGGGCGGGGCTGGACATATCTATCCAATTACCACTAATCCACTGGTATGAATTTGTTTTCGTTTTTCTCAGAGTATTGTTCTTTCTAGTTTCTTGAAATACGCTGGTGTGTGTGTGTATATATATATATATATATATATCCGCTGGTGCATTTCTTTATTCTCTTTTCAATCAAACAATCAGCTACCATTTCTGACGTTGAAGTAGAACTAAACTAAAAGAAGAAAAAAGCTATTGAATAACCTATTGCTGTTAAATTAATATAAGAAGTTACCCAATAGCAGTTTTCATGTAGGCTAAATGAATGGAAGCTGTCTAAACTAACAAAAACTGCAAAATATTCTTAGATTTTTAAGCTGGCATTTAAGCATTATCTGGCTTCATTCACTACCTTATAGTGAATTCCTTTTTGGAAATCACATCTAGATGCCTCCTTTACTTGTCTTGGTCTCGCACATTAGAATTAACAGCAATATACAATGAAATTTACTAAGTCCATAGACCCATCACATCAAACATTGTGATGGTGCTCTGTATCCACTCACAAACAAACAATGGTTTCATATACTGAAGTATAGCCAAAATATGATATTTCAGGTAGCCACTGGGGATGGAGTGGCTATGGCTCACCGAGCCCAAGCCGTGATCTCCAATATGGAGTAAGTTTTTCAACTATCGGTCCTTTACATTATAATAAGGTGGAATGCCATATAAATGAAACAGTTTTAACCTGGAATGCATAATAATTGCTTGCCGGTTTTATCAAAATCTTAATCTATCGGAGGATTTCATTAGAAATGTCTGAAATTTTATGTCAGGTTCGTGCAGTTCCACCCTACTGCTCTAGCTGATAAAGGCCTTCCCATTAGACCAACTAAAGCTCGTGAAAATGCCTTCCTGATAACCGAAGCAGTAAGGGGTGATGGAGGCATCCTCTACAATTTAGACATGGAGAGATTTATGCCTTCATACGATCAGAGGGCAGAGCTTGCTCCAAGGGATGTCGTGGCTAGAAGTATAGACGATCAGCTCAAGAAACGTGATGAAAAGTACGTGCTTCTTGACATTAGTCACAAGCCCAGAGAAAAAATTCTTTCCCATTTTCCCAACATAGCTGCCGAGTGTATGAAGTATGGCCTAGACATAACTCGACAGCCAATTCCCGTGGTACCAGCAGCTCATTACATGTGTGGTGGAGTTCGGGCTGGATTGCAAGGGGAGACAAATGTCCGAGGTCTCTATGTGGCTGGTGAAGTTGCATGTACTGGCTTGCACGGTGCAAACAGACTTGCAAGCAACTCATTACTTGAGGCCCTTGTGTTTGCACGAAGAGCCGTGCAGCCATCAATCGATCACATAAAGAGTTCTCGTACTGATCAAAGTGCATCCCGTTGGTGGCCGAGCCCTAGAATGCCCAAGTCACTGGGGCACATTGTACTGAACAATATCATCCGTAGGACGAGGGAAGTTAGGAAGAAGCTGCAATTGATCATGTGGGAGTTTGTTGGTATTGTTCGCTCGACAACAAGACTGCAAACCGCGGAGAAGAGGATCGGGGAGTTGGAATTGGAATGGGAAACATACTTATTTCAGCAGGGATGGGAGCCAACAATGGTAGGTCTTGAAGCTTGTGAAATGAGGAACCTGTTCTGTTGTGCGAAACTTGTCGTAAGCAGTGGCCTCGCCAGGCAAGAAAGTCGAGGGCTTCACTACACTATTGATTTTCCGCATTTGGAGGAAAGCAAAAGGCTGCCTACAATTATACTTCCCTCTTCATCTCTCAGTCAGTCATGGAGTTCCAGACAACTACACTGTCAGCAAACAAGTCACAAGTCAGGAATTCCAGCCGAAATTTCTATTTAACTTCATCAAGTATTTTTAGCATCATTCAATTGTACAGATGCTGAATTCGCACATGAATATTGAATTATTGATAGGTTTGGGGATGTGCATGTAAAATATGGCTTTAGAATCTCATAAGGAATTTTTTCTTGCATTTGAGTCGCAACTTGTTTTTCTGATGATTAATTAATTAAAAAAATAAGTGGCCCATTGATTCTAAACAAGCTGAAATTAGCTCAGGAGAACTTTCCAAATGTTCTTTTTAGTTTCGATGGTGCATCACATCTTGGTCTAACTTAGAGGAAAAAAAAAAAAACGGAGAAGAAGTAGTTTGTATGTTATATTTTCAACTTCAATGTGCTTTAGAAGGATTAAATATTACTTAAAAAGAATTCATACATTATCTTGTAATACTTAGTTGAGAAGTCTCCAGATATTATCAAGAGATTTCAATTGAGGTCAAACATTAACAGAGATTGTCATCAATTTGAGAGCATGCGGTAATAATTCAACAAATGAAATAATTTCATTTATTATTAGTATTATGTAGCGGGAAGTTCTTTGAATATCTCTCCTCTGATCTTTGTCAAAACATATTCTGAAATTTACCCCAAAAAAATAAAAAAAAAAAAAAGTTTAAAACCATTTTTAACGTTGAGTTTGACTTAAATTGTGGCTCCTAGGCAAAAGTTAGATGGATATAACATCCAAAAGCAATGTGACCACACACACAACGTCGTCATCAACGTCCATCGAGTCGTTGACCATCCTAGTCCAATAGCCAATATTATGAATGTTTTATTGTTCTATTTGTAATTTTAAGATTATACTGTCACCGATTCAACCACTGCTTTATATTTGACATTTTTGTTAAATCGCAAAGATTCATTTCACCTCATTATTATTATAATTTTAAAACGTAATTAAACACCCTTTTAATTTCTGTAAACAATCGTGAACTTTTAGAAAAATGAAATTATGTTATACAGGCTCAACCTTTAAAAATAACCAAGTAAATTTACATTAGAAAAAGAGCTAAACCGACGAGTGAACCCCGAGGAAAAGATAAGTTGCATGGACCGCCAAATTATGATCTCATCATAACTCAACTCTCAAGATGTGGATTTATCTCATCAGCATCAGCTTCAACCAGTTTCCTTCCAAAAAAGATAGTCCCAATATACTGCCCATAAAGATAGAATCCTCTCTAATATATAATAATATACTTGGAACAATTGTTACACGTGCCCAAAAACTTCAAAGCATTTGATACCGATTATCTCCTGTTCTAGCATTTTTTTCCCATCTCAAATGTGAAATAAAAGCAGTATATTAACAAACTGTAGTATAGGTTGATGGAATTGTAGATTAAACAATGATGGACAAGACGCTAGGCAGACACTTTATGTGTATCTCTTCTTTCATCAAGTTCAATCTAATCAAAACATAATGCGCTAAACTTAATAAAAAAAGAAAATACTAAATAAAACAATAGACAAACATTTCTACGTATTCTTTCTTGTATTCCTTCATTTGTCTAGTCAAGCCAAGACCGTATACATCGAATTACTTGAAGGGCAGGATCTATGTCACTAAGTGGGCATTCAAACATATCATGCATGGAATATCCAGCACCATGTTATGTCAATTTGTAGCTGTCCACTCACTCGTGCATGTAGCCCTTTACTTTTGACCAAATAGAGGTTTGACGAATCCTATGCTTCCCCTTTTTAGTTTTGGAACAAAGTGAAAGAGGAAAAGGTGTAATATGCGAATGTTCCCGTAAATACTAGTCCCTTTAACCTAAGTCTTGACCCTCAACTTCGCATATTCATGTGATTCAAACATACAAATAGCTGCTCTCCTAAGCAAAGCCGAGGTTTTCCCAGGTATACACGTGTCAAATCAACTTAAAATTGAAAATTAGCCATTGTTAAGAAGAATTTGATCTTGAAATTTTTTTTAGAAGACGAAAGAAAAAGGACAGAGTTGACAAACTGACCTTTTAACCGAGAGAGAATCAACAATTGCATTTGATACGTAATTTGATGCGCCCCTCTTTCTTTGACGACCTCCTCAGTACAAAGCATGCATCCATGGAAATGTTCCTTGAGGAAACCGAAAAAGAAAATAAAAAAAGAAACAAATATAATAAAAAATACATTTAAATATACCTAAGCTTTATCATCAGACACTGAACTAAAAAGAAAGAAGACTTCAAATTCTTCTCTAACAAGCCCCCCCCCCCCCCTGAATCCAGTTTCATACCACATCCCAAACACATACTCTAAGCCAAGGATCTAAGAATTATATCAAGGACCTTGTTATTTCAATGCAAGCATACAAATGCAGAAGAGACAAACATTTCGTTTGACATTCCACATAGAGTGGTGCTGGACCAGAATCCTTATATTCTTAAATGAATATCTTTTGAGAAGGCTATCTAAATATGTAGGCCCCACTTCAGTCAAAAGATAGGATTGTTGAAATTCCCTTCCTTCTCCAAGTCAAAACTCCTCACAACTGGTTCCCTCTGCTTGATTCTAGGGTACACAGTGAAAATGTAAAGCAGAAAGATGGAAAAGAAATGCACCTGCCATTGAATACCTTATCTCCTGCAACAATTACTTTTGCCGAAAGGATATAGATAAAACCTCTGTTTGGAGGAAAGATTTGAACTTTTATCCTGAAATACAGTCCCTCACATGCAATCTTTTTATCATTACCAAATCACAGCTGTAGATCAAGCACGAATGTAGTCCAATCAAGTATCCAAAATTTAACATTGACCCTTGTATTTATGCATAGAAAACACAAATAGGCAATAGAATTTTTATTTCACTGATGTTATCTAATTGGGAAATTCCAGATCGGAAGAGCGTCGTATTAACAGGCTTAAAACAAAATGCAGACATTAGTCATATTAGTAAAACTTCATATCTAGGGCTAAATATTCTTGAATGAAATGTGCAACCACAAATGTAAAGGATACCCAACTAATGACTGCATCATAAAAAAACTCGTCTATAAAAAATCCATCCAGATGAGCAAAATAAGTAGCAGGAATGCCCTCACATTAACGTAGACAATCAAGAGCAAGCTGGCAAGCTCTGAATGTTAGAGAGGGATGGATATGATAAGACATGGTAACAGTGGAAATATTCTACAATCTCATGTTGTGGGCCCTAAAGTGGATTACCACGAATGTTCGTGTTAGACTCGTGTGGGTGGTACAAGCAGGTGAATTATAAAGATAGTGTCATCCAGGAATGGTGTAAATGATGGCCTCGAGGAATCTTTCTTTGCACTGTTTGAAAAGAAACAATTCCCGACTGCAAATATAAATACCGTTGATTGCTTACTTCTTCTTCGAGTATTCTTGAGTTCTCAAGCAAGGTTCTAATTTACTAGAAATACGATCAATCAGTATGGAAAGCAGGTATGAATCTTTTAAGAGGCCTAGCTACACTTTCCACTTTCCGACAATGAGTCCATGCACAAAAACACACTAATATTCTTTACATTGGATGCTACTTCTGCTATATCATGGTACAACATGCATACTGCTTGCTGTTACCTTACACCTTAACTTCTCTCAGCAGGAACAAGTGTGATGCATGCTATAGACAGTTCAACAAAATGGAGCATCTGGTTGAACACATGAGGACATCGTATCATTCTGTTCATGAACCCATGTGCGGAATTTGTAAAAAGCATTGTCGGTCATTTGAATCTCTAAGGGAGCATCTTATTGGTATTCTTGAATCTCCTAGAAGCTATAACATGTTTAGTGTCATTTGATATTCATTCCTAACATGGGTTTATTTCCTTTATCAGGACCTTTACCAAAGGTAGAATGTGAAAGGATATTTAAGGAACGAGGATGTGATCTTTGCCTAAGCATCCTTAGTAGCCGTAATGCTCTTCAAGTTCATCGAGAGTCATGCCAGTTCTCACGAGGAAACAATACTGTAAACATGCTCAAACTTAGATATCTAACTATATTTTTTTGACCCATCTTGTGCAGATGTAAAAAACAATTTCTATTGGATTTTCTTTTCTAGGGTTTGACATATCGTATGGCCAACCTGGGCATTCAGGATGATCTGAGAATTGATAATATTAGAGCAAGAGTAGTTGCACTTGCTTGCAAAATGGTAGGTGGTGGTAGTGATGGGTCCCTGGATCTTTGTGCAAGGGTTTGCCTTATCGATGAGAACGAAAATATTATCTTTCAAACATATGTCAAGCCACATCTTCCAGTCACAAACTACAGGTAATGAAATGTTTATTTTTCAAAGTCAGATTATGTTATGAATATGTTCCTGCTAAACCTGAAATCATGTTTATGTTCAGGTATGAAACAACTGGCATACGGCCAGAATTTTTAAGGGATGCTTTGCCGATTAGGCAAGTGCAAAGAAAGATTCAAGATTTCTTATGTAATGGGGAGCCAACATGGCAGATCCGTTCCAAAGGTGGAAAAGCAAGAATCCTTGTAGGCCATGGATTGGATCATGATTTGAAAAGCCTTGAAATAGAGTATCCACAGATAATGATCAGGCAAGTTCTTTCAGCTGGACCAGCACATGATTAAGAACTTTTATGTCATAAATTATCACACCTATCAAATGACTAGTTCAGGTCTTCCAGAAAGAGAGTTAAACTATTCATTTTTGTTTGCCTTATTAAAGCAAAGAGAATAACAATTTTGAAATGGTGACATTAATATGAAAATTCTTCCACAGGGATACGGCAAAATATCCTCCACTGATGAAAACAAGCAAGCTCAGCAACTCACTGAAATATTTAACAAAAGCATATCTTGGGTAATTACCTTCACACTATTTCTGCCACATTTTCTTTTAGCCATCCCAACCCTGGAGTACAATAACTTTTTCTTCTACAGATACGACATTCAAACTGGTATTCAATATACCTATGAAGACTGTGTGGCAACAATGAGGCTGTATAAAAGAATGAGATCACAACGTCATAAAGTGGAAGATTATCCACTTGCTTCAGACCCACAAAATCGTAACAATTTTGCATCATGGCGGCAAAGTGAGCTTGAGAAAATGACTCCAGAAAAATTGTTGGAAATCTCAAGGTCTGATTACTATTGCTGGTGCTTAGACTCCAGCAATTAAGACAAGGAGAGTCAACTGCAATTAAAGTTCTTCTCTAACTTACCAGCTCAAATTAGCATGACACTCAATCATGGAATTTTGTACCACCATATAGACCAAGCTTTTCTCAAGCTATTGCTAAGTTAAACTTAATTCACTGCAGTCTTCAGGTATTGCATAAGCTATTACCGCTAATGGGACTTCACTTCTGAAGGCAATAGGATAAAATGATAGAGATTATAGTCTATTTCATGCTATATGTGATTGCATTATGTCAGTTGTTATCAAGGAAATATCATGGTTGTATCATTATCATTTGATGTTCAATAAAAAAAGTTGTAATCAATTGTAATCATGAGATGGGTTTATCCAAATGTGACATTGTATTGTTTGCAGATTCGCAATAAATACTCTAGATATTATCTTCTAATTTTTTAAGTCTATAGTACTCCATTGAAATGGTGTAAGATTGAGCTGAGTCTCATTTAGCTGAGGTTGGAATTTGAAATGGTATAAGAAGATTTAGGAAAGAAGACTGCCCCAGTTTCATATAGCTGACATAGGAAAGTATAACTCAAGCACGAGTTTGTCTGGCTAGTGTATTAAGCATATACTAGAAAGAAGCAGGTTTTGGTATGACTGGCTCTGGAACACATTAAACTAATCCCCAATCTTAATAGGACTACAATGTGCATATCTGTTCCGTTCTTTCTATTCAAAATCTTAATAGAAATGTTAGAAAGGTTACTAAAAGAAGTGGAGTGCAGGAGTGAATTATTCAGAGCATTTGCCTTTTTAGACGGCAGACTGGGTAAGAAACATGAGCAATGAGAGAGAAGCTGCAGTTGAATATCTTTGGGGACACATTTTGATTTGTAAAGAATTGTTAGCTTGACAATAACTAAACTTTGTAAGAAAAAAAGTCACTCTTGCCCTAGAACTTCCAATTAGCTAGAATATACTACATGAAGAAATTAAAAAAAAAAAAAAAAAGCATGCTATGGACTGCAGAATTAACTTATGAAAAAAAGAAGTCAATGCTTTTCTTTATTATAATTTCACTCTTGCCTTGCATAATGTTTCCAGTCCCAATCTTACATAATAGTTCTAACATTTTTCTCCCCTCGGAGTATAACTATGAGTTTATACTAAAATGCAATGCTGAATGAAATCATTGGTAACGATCTGTGAGCAAGCACCGCCTCAATGGTATAGCATTTCTTTCTTAAATCATCCATTACGGAGCAATTTGTTTGATTTAAACATTCTTTCGAGCACCAAATGTAACAGTAACTATTCAATCTAGCAGTCTAGCCCAAAGTGAGTTGCATACATATACTAGTAGTGTATAAACATAAACGAGAGTCGTAGACAACAGCTGTGGAAGAAAATGAAGTTTACCACGCAAAAAAGAGCCATAAGCAGTAAAGCCAGAGGGCAGTCTCCACCACCAATGCCTGTAATGTCTGCTATCTGCTAAGTGCTGATTCACGACGCTCTTCCGATCTATCCCATTTTCAATTTATGCTTCTTAACAAGTACCAAATAGACCACCATCTATGAAAAATTGGAACAAACTTATATAACAGCACAAAACACACACACACACACACACAGAGAGAGAGATAAACATAAAAATGCAATATGCATAATGCAGAGACAACATTCTTTTGGGGGGGGGGATGAAGATTACCAGGCAAACGAGAGAAGTTACTTCGATAACCCATGCACCGTGCTGTATCTACTATATACTGATCCCGGTCCATATCGAATTTTATTGTGATTTTAATTTAAACATTCGTTCGAGTCCCGAACAGATAATCAATTATGCAAATGACAAGTACCAAAACAAAAGCACAAGTGAACTTAGGTTCACAGTCCGTAAACTCATAGACACAGACAATCACACCTACCGCTCAGTTTACAGGCCAAAAGAGAACCTTCATAAAACCCCCGCAAGTTTGAATTTCCATGAACGGCGATATCCGCCATCCGCTGAGTTTGCATAATCAGCCGATTTTTTGTTCAGAGGACATCCAGCACTACAAAGTTTAGAGGAGATAAGTCGCTGCGGATGAAATTTGGGATTTTTAATGGGAAAATGGGGTGAATCTGTAGATTATGCCCCCACAAGTACGTGGATCCTTTTTGCGCCGTTCCGCGCGCGTAAGGGTGTATTATTATTATTATTATTATTATTATTATTATTATTATTATTATATATTTGGAAAATGATATTTGTAGAGAAGCAAAATGGTGATTTAACCATATATATTTTGTGATTAAGGAAAAAATAATTTAGAGGGTAAAATGGTGAATGTATCCCGTTTTATAAAAATTTCCCCATAAATAGCCGGACTCATATCATACACAAAAGTGTAAATGAGACTCGACTCTAGCATCTCATTTGGGACTATTTGGCAACAAATTAAAACACGTTATAATTGGTTTTATTTATAATTTGATTATTATGTGGTGAAATCATAATTTGACATCTCGTGGTAATTTGATGTGCCACTTCAAATCAACGTCAAATTACTATAAGGCGTTAAGTTACAATTTCACCATACAGCTCAACTATAAACAAACTCCATCTATCTATATCGACATGTATATTTTACGGTGTCTATTAGACACCATTTTATAGAGTCTAATGTACTATGTGACAAATATATACTGAAAACATTGAAAGATGATGACACCATCCCTTCCCTCAATATGCCTAATAGACACGTGTTACATAATACATTAAACTCCATAAATAGAGTCTAATGGACACTATAGAGAAACTGATCTATATATTTATCTATATATTAATTAAGAGAATTAAGTTTTGCTACCTTTTGTATTGCGATTTTCTCCTATTTTTTATTTGATAAATCTTGCGTTAATTGTTCTTTTTTTTTTCACCATACAGCTCAACTATAGGCAAAACTAATATATCTATGTATTAATTAATAGAATTAAGTTTTGTTACCTTTTGTACTATGATTTTCTCATATTTTTTATTTGATAAATCTTGCGTTAATTGTTCTTTTTTTTAAACAACAACGTTTGTAAAGGAACTCAATTTTTCCGCATTTTTTATTTGGTAAATCTTATGTTAATTGTTCTTTTTTTAACAAAAACTCTTGTAAAGGAACTCAATTTTTCAGCATTTTTTATTTAGTAAATCTTAGGTTAATTGTTCTTTTTTTTAACAAAAACTCTTGTAAAGGAACTCAATTTTTCCGCATTTTTTAGTTGATAAATCTAACGTTAATTGTTCCCTTTTTCTAAACATTTTTTTTTTTTTGTAAATGAACTCAAAGAAGACTTATAACAATTGAGTTTAGCACCCAAATCTTAACCACTTTCTCCTTTTTTTTGTTAGCTTTTTTTACTAATAAATTAAAATATCAAGTCTGAAATGTCAATTCCAAAATAAACACTAATCTTACTAAATTCATTTATTCATCATCTCTGTCATGTATTGATGAGTTTAATGTTATTTGAATTTTTTTAATGCATTTTATATATATATATATTTTTTTTTGTTTTATTAAGATTTTTGAAAATAGGAAGGGTAACGGGTATTTTTTACCTATCCCGACTCGAACAACTCATGCCTTGTACCCAAACAGGTACGGGCGAGTATGGGGTACAGTTGGTACAAACAGAGCGAGGTAAAGTTGGTACCTCATTCTTACTGTTGGGATTCCTTCTATTTTCAAATTAAAACGTGACGACTATCTCATCTCATTTTTTGCCCCCCAATTTCTATATTAATTAGATATTTCTATATTAATTAGATTTGAAGATTTAGACTCTTATTATAAGAGAAACGTTTCTTCTTACAAACACTTGGTTCAATTGAACCGAATGATATCTGAAAATTTAAGGGGGCTCCCTAACATAGAATTTGATGGATTTTAGAAATCTATACAATTATAGGTGATCTCAATTTAGAATTATGCGGATTTTTTACAAATCTAGTATCCTCAATTTAGAATTCTGATGGATTTCATTAAATAGTGGATGTAAATGGATTTATATAGATTATAAATTTAAAAAGCACTTACAACTTTCTTGCATAAATCCAAACTCTTATGCTCGCATTCGAATGGATTTCACAATTTTTTTCTAAACTTAAATAATCAAATAAAATTTATAATTATAAATTGATGAAATCCGTTTTTCCTCATCTCTATATTTTTAAAAAGTATCGAACGTAACTTGTGCAGAATAATGGTCAATGATTCATAATTTTTAAAGTAAAAATCCAAATTAAAAAAAAAAAAAACTTGTGCTTTTGTTTTATTGGCCACTCAATTTTTTTGAAAATCACGTCATGTTAACTTGTACAAAATAAAAAGTCTGAAATTGGGTATCCACATTCAATTTTTTTTTTCTTTTATTTTCATCTTTTTCAAAAAATGCAAGGTTATAATTTTTTCTAAGACATAGTATGAATTGCATGACTATAATAACAATTTGAAAGTTACACAAATTCTAAAATCCATTAAATTTCAAATAGGCTGGCTTTGTTCCTGAGGCACATACCTAAAAAAGCGCCAGCCACATAGCACAAGCTGGGGTATCTTACCCGATAAAGTTAGATTTCATAAGGAAATGCCTACAATTAGCACGAGGAGATTTATCATCAATATGATGATGGGATCAAAGTTTTGTTCATCGTCCAAGAACAAATGCCTCTTCAAAAGAGAATCTCGACACATTGAGAATACCCCTTAAAGTCAAAAAATTTCACTAAAGACTACTGAAATCCACCATATTCCATGACATAGGATTCATTAGAATCTAATAAATTCTATAGAATTCTATATGAAATCTTTGCAAATCCATAATATTTTATGTTGAGGGCACCCTCTTTGGATTTGGTGTAAAATGCTATATTTTGAGTTGGTAATAACTTAATTAGTTTAATGTAAATTATAACAAATTTTTTCTATTTGAATTTTCATCACATTTCATTTTTCCAAAAACTACATATAAAAATGTTTATTACAAATATTTTAAATACGATATATTATTCGGGTTGGAATCTCTTATAACAAATATTTTTAATACGATATATTATTCAAGTTGGAATCTCTTATATTTTATGGCTAACTTTAATTATAGAGATAACAAATTTAAATTTGATCATACTGTATATTTGTCGTTTAACTTACGTTTTCAATCAAATGTATTGAATGATGGTAATAAATTTTTCCTATTTGCGTATGTGCTAGAGATTAGATGAAATAATGTAGGTTATCTTCTAGAACGATGTTAAACTTCACGATACTAGGTACATTGATTTTATTGATTCAATTAATGAATACTTATGTTTTTATATTTTCTATGGATTTACAAATGTTGCATATTTGGTATTACGTAACTATCTAACTATCTAATGATATATTTTAATAAGTTTTCTACCCATACAGTGCACGTGTGATTTAACTAGTTGTAATAATTATAATTTAGTTGTCAGACAGACCACATTCGATTATGTTGAGTTGAGTTAAGAAGCATGTATAATCTGTTGCTATTCCCAAACGAGTACTTTTTAAGAGATACAAAAAATACGACATGGATTAGTGATATTTTCATGTAGTACAATGTCATTAGTTAATTATCACATAAATAATTTTTCATCGTTTAATAAAATTATATAAAATTATATGCCATCCGTTGACTTAGAATTTTCCTTCTTTAAAAGCAAGATTAATGTTAGGGGAAAACTGCTAAGGGGAGAAAGCTAAAGGAAAAAATTAGGGGTAAAAAAACTATTTTCAAATAATGTATAGGGGAAATCTAGTAATTATAGTATTAGAGGATTTTTTTTTAATTTTTTAAAATTTTTTTACAAATTATTTTGTCATTGCCTTTTTTTTCACACAATTGGTATTCAATTTTTCTCAAAATATTATTTTTTTAAATTTATTATATACATTTTTGAATGAAGAAAGTGAAGGGGAAAAAAGTAAAAGGACTAAATTTACCCATCTTTTACCCAGATCCCCTTCTAAAATAACTTTTTCCCACATTCTCCAATACATTAATTGTCTTTGTTGGGTGGAAAATAGTAATGATATTTAACACTGCTGGTGTTTGATACCATATCAAGATAGCATTAAATGATAAGTTGAATTAAGTGAGTCATTTATTTATTCATTTAATTTCACTTATCATTTAATGTCACATTAAATGCCACTAGACTGATGTCAGGTTCTATTAATACTACATAGCCTTAATCGGTGAAAAAATCCAAATTAAATGGGCTCTAATTGGGTTTTTTTCCACCCAACATTAATGGATAGCATAGCACATTAGTATATGCCCAAAGGGCGATTGTCATGATCCAAAATTGTGGGTCCCAATTATTTTTTCATTTTTTCAATATGTGTTGCTCGCATGTTCCATGTTCCATGTTCCAATTCTCTCTCGTTGATTTTCTTCTTCCTTTTTTTTTTTTTTTTTTTTTTTTTAAGTAGCTCCAATTATTTCTTAGCAAAACATTTGATGCTAAAGAAAACATATCAAATGACAAGTCATAATCATCATTTATTATAAAAACGATGCACATCTGAAGTAGTCAATAACAAAATAAATCCATCCAGCAAGCATACCGAAAACACAACTCAAACATTCAGATTATAAAAAAAAAAAAAAAAAAACACTTCTCACAAAAACAATCAATCTCGGAAAATCAAAACAATATATACACGTCCAAATATTATCCCATGGCCAACAACTTATCCTTTAAATGACATTGTTGGACTAAATTAATGCTTTATATTTAGCCTTGTATCAATACCTTGTGCTCGTTTGATGACTAGCGCACAAAATCTAAATACAGCAATTGTATTGTGTATATATACAATTTAGAGAACTAGAGTCAGTAACTTTTATGCTGGAGACACAGAATTACCACAGCTAATTAATCACAAGACCAGAGGTGAAGAGTAGATAAATTCCAGGAGGAGCTTGAAATTACATCGATTTGGAGGTGCAAAGTGCATAACCAGATATAAGCGAACTAGCAGCTAGGGCAACAAATGCAAGGAAGGACATGGAGACAGAAACAGTTGCCATGTTCGGAAACTTGTCCTCCCCCCAGTTGGATTGCCAGTCGTCAATTCTTGTTGTAGCCGATGAAGATGCTGATATCAGAAGATATGTAATTATCTGTCATTGCAAAGAACATCAAGAATCAGTTTAGTTCTCATCACGTAATATATTTAGGGATGCTTAATTTGTGATAGAAACCATACAAGAGAATGAAAAATGTATAAATTATGATAGCAAGTCTTTAATTTTGTTGCTTCGGTATGAAATTCTGCGCTAGTTTCTCATTGGCTTTTTTATACTTGTCTAGTTATCCAGGATTCGCTACAGCTAACTACAGTTGTTTTAGCCTTCAGAGGGCAATGAACTCAAATTATAGATACACCGTCATCTTCCAATCCCCACACCACACGGGCACACAACTGAGTAAAGTAAACTCCACTTCTGTGGCCTCTTTGATCAATAATGTGATCAGCCTGTAGGGCTTCCAATCCAGTAGATACTCATACTAGGCCCCTTCCCACCCAAGAAAACTCCCACTCTCTAGCTAGAGCTAGTTGCACCCTTTTGAATCAAGATAGTGCCAAGTCTGACATGCTAACCAACTATATTAACCTGTGTTTAGAACATCAAAAGCCTTTTATTATGCCAGACTAGATGACTACTATGTCCAATTCTTGGCTTTCATTTATGCTCTGTGACCAGTACATTATCGCAATCAGGAAACATATGCTTCTATAGGTCCGAAACAGTTAAGAATAATGGCTACAAGAATGCATTCTTGGATGTTAAAGGGGCATAGTTTTGCAGAATCTCTTGACGGTGATGGATTATCCTTTTGACAATGTCCACATCACTTTTCTTACGATAACAAATTCCCTTTTCGCATAGCTCCTAGAAAAACTGATATTCCGTAGCTTTTAAAAAACAGTGCTTCCGTGATTTCTTTATCATTTTTCTTTTAGAATCCAGCCAGACGAATAGCGGACTACAAAAGTAAAGAATCCAGCTCCACTGGGTAACAAATGGTCCCCTGCTGGAATTCCCGGCTACATTCTATTACATATGAACTAGCACTAAATAAGACTAATATACATGTGACCATGAACTGAGTTCCAAGCAAATACAAATTAACTGGAATAAATAAGTAAATTATTGTACTTTAGCATTGACATTTTCTCTATTTCTTCCTCTCCTTCATTAAAATCACAGTTCACTGGCGTATGTAGTTAAAATGTTAAGGTCTCATAACACCCTATCCATGTCTACCCATTTTTGGGTAATGATGGATTCTTGTTATTTACTCTAATGTTCAGAATACTCTTGATCATTAGAACAGGCAATGAAGGGAAAAGCCATTAACACGTTGCCCTCAACAACCAAAATGACATAGAGAGTAGTAATTACTACAACAATCGGAGAAAGAAAAGGTGGGTTCCATCCATAAAAGTAAGCTTTCTTGAAAAAGTGTAAAGAACTTGGCTAAATAGTATCTCCATATCAGAATCATAACTCTGGTTAATCAAATATCTAAATAAAAACTTGCCTGATCAACGGCAAAATCAAAATAATACCGGCGTTTCTGCTGATGCTGCATAATATACTTTCCGGTGGCTAAATTGTAAGACAAATCCAATGCCTGTGCTCCTGAATACACAAATCCTATTACATTCACTGTTAAGCAATACCTGCAAGCAAATTGTTAAATGCCAATTTTAGATGAAAGATACGGGAAAATCCCTAAAATCTGAAAAACTCAGGTGATAACAGTTCCAAGGAGCTTAAACGAGGATTAAAATGTATAAGCAAAAAAAATACAGTATGAAGGATTTCTCAATCTAATGAAATGGTGATATTTGAATTAAAATGAACATGCCTGAATTCTTTGTAACGTTCGAATGAATCAATAGCCCAGCCCTGATTCCTATCAGCTGCCATAACTGAGAAGGAAATCAAGCAAAACAAGAACCCAAAAATCCTAAACCCAAGAGCAAATTTTTTAACCATCTTCTCTCTATTGGCTCTTCTCAAGATTGAAAGCAACGGTATTGGCCTCTGCCTCGGCCTCTGCGGCTCACTTCCTCCGCCACTAGTTTCTTCCACAGTTTTTCCCTCTGGGCCACCCGGATGGGTCAAGACCACTATCGCCATAGGCTCTTCCGCAACAGACCAGTTCACAACAGGCTCCATCTGAACAGGATGATTCTCCGGCAACTTCACGGGTGGACTCTCCGGTTGAGAGATAGCAGCTTTATCTTCTTTCGGGGAAGACCCGTGAGTAAGAGTGGTTCCATCAGATGAAACCGAAGACCGGTCCGGTGACTTCACCGGCGACCCCTCTGGCGTCGAGAGTGATATGTGTCCTCCACTATTTTGTTTGGCGAGTGATGGAGACGCTCTTCCGATCTCTGTAGCTTTATCTGAAGTAGGAACTCTAGAGGACTCGGAGTCAGTGGGTGGCTGGTTTTTATTTTCGGGTTCCATTTCTTGTGAGATCTACTGATTACTGAATCGCTGATTGACGCCCGTGTGTATCGCACTGTGATTTTTAATAGATCGGAAGAGCACATTTCTCCAATCTGGAAATGGAGGTGGCGAGTGTTTTCTGTTTGGCAGCGTCTGATATGTGTGACGTAGCATCCGGATTTGCAGAATTAACGCGTCACGTGTTATGTTCGTGTCCGACTAGCATCTTGAAGGCCCGAATCAACTAGAATCCAGTGTGTATGTATGGGCCGATTAGCTGTGACCCGATTCAAGCCTTATCATGTCTTGTTTTTCTTTTGTTTTTGAGAGAGGGATTACAAATCTATATTATAACGGTATAAAACACATTATAGAGTAGATTAATAATACAACCCCTATACAAGAGAAAATCAACAATACAAACTATTGTATAAGGGAAAACACGCTACACATAATATGTAGAAAATATCCCATAAAGGAAAATCGAATATATGACCTCTAAATTCCAGTACCTTGACCTAGATCTCTTACTAAATGGGTTAAGTCTCATTGGCATGTCTTATTAACTTTAGACATGCTTGAACTTGAACAAAATCAAATGTACTTGAAAAATAAAAAGAAAAAGTATAACTTCTCGAATTTGTTTTGTATGGTTGTGATAAATCAAGACTCAACATCCATAAAACTGATACCTTGAATGTGTTTAAAATTTTAAAGTTTTAAGTTTGTGCAAATTTTATTTTAATAATTTACCTATTGCGTAGTATTGAACAATATTGATAAAACATACTTTTTGCTGAATATAGAAGCCACGCTATGAAAACTACAGTTGTAACAAGGTAAGAATTTATAACTTGACATATAGACAAAGTAGTTTGACAGTTTCATAGAAAAATTTACTATTTTCTCCATGATCTCATTCCCATCAATTTCTAGTACCTAACTTCTCAATAACAATGAAACCACTATCACTAGCAAATCTGTCACAAATGTTACAATCATTCTTGATTGTACATAGCTCACATCATCTGCTGGCAGTGGTTATGATGATGGAGTGCATGATGGTAGTGGTTAGAAAAATTTACTTAAAAGACAAATAGAGGAAGTTATGTCAACATAATTACAAAATTCAACATTGTATTTCTAAAATGAAGAAACAATGAACATTAACCTGGAGTATTTCCAATTTTCCACTGCGTAATTGTATTACAAATCGCAATCAGTTGATTTTAGCTATAAACGAATGAGAAAATATCTTATACTCTAAGAGTACATTAATATAGTATTATAAACCAATCACCAACACACATGAGTTTAAGGGCTAAATGAACATGGCTTCTTCTTTATGAACTTAGACAATAAATAAACAAACAAATAAAGAGGAGGTGAGATATCAATTGGAGACAATTTTTCATCAAACAATACATTTACTCCACTGATGTCACACTATTTTTAAACAATCTACCTTTTGAGTACAAAAAGTTTATAATATCGTCGACTGTCACTATGGTACTAGTATATGAAATGAAGAAATGGAGATATTACGTGTAACAATAACGAAGTATATTTTAATTTTCAATTTTTTTAGTACAATTAGGGAAACTTTGGGGAGGGACGTAGATTCGAACTAAGGATCTTGTTCTGATAAGGGTCATTTTTTACTACTTAAACTATTACCCTTTATCTATTTTAATTTTCAATTAGAGTATATTATATAATTATTATTATTATTATTATTTTTAAACCAAATAGAGACTTTCATTATGAGTCAAATGAGGCATCACAAGCTAGTTGTTTACAATGAAAGCCGGGGGATTAGAATCCCAACATATGTTTAAATAAAAATCAAATGCTTGCATAGCTAATAAGTGGGCCACTACATTTGATATAATTATTATTAGTACCCTAAAACAAGAATACTAATTGGTGATATTAAAAACATTTCAACCAGCACCAAACCCATCAGATAAAGTGGGCTAAAATATAAGAGAGGGCTGCTAGCCCCACATACACGCACAGGGCAAATACAAATTGAATTTTTCCATCAACTTCAGTAACTGGGTCCGGACCTTTTAAGTCACGTGAACTCTCTTATGAGTTTATTCTCATCATCATAATAATCATTATGAATGGATTAAAAAAATAAAATAAAATGAAATAAAAATCATCATGGGCATTATTATTATACATAGTAATAGTAATTAATTGTTTTTTTATTACAAAAGGAACGAGGGAGAGATGGTGGGGATTCGAACTCAGATCACTCCGATAAGGGGTTAGATCCTTTTCCAGTCGGACTGTCCCCCTTGATCCCTATAATAGTAATTAATTGTGTCTGCCAACAAAAAAAAAAAAAAGAAAGTAATTAATTGTCACAGTATTTTCTAAGCTATGGATATCTTTTGTGCAACTCATCCATACCTTTATTTTTTGTCAATTTCATCCACACATTCATATTTTTACATAATTCATCCTTAATATATTCAATTTCTCCATTTTAAGTGGGCATTTTTGTCTATTCATAATTAAAAATTGAAAAAAGAATGCAAATAAGATTCCAAATCTTTTTGCCCATCAAGACATGAATCTAATTCAATACATATAACTCACTTCGTCAGCATCTTCTTATCCATTCTACTGATCAACAACACAAGTAGACAAACATGGAATCACAAACACAAGTAGACAAACATGGAATCACAACAAAAGTTATCTATTTACATAAAGAATACAAAGTTTCGCACGAACCAGCCGGTTTTTACAAAAAACCGACTAAATGGTAAGTTAAAACCGAAAAACTGGTAAATGTTCTCCTGTTTTGAAACCAACCATGGTCAGTTCTATTCCGTTTCAAGGCTAAAACCGAACCAACAAACCGAACGCCCACCTCAACTCACGACAAATGACTTTCTCCTCTGGATCAACAATCTTCAACAACTCAATGGCCTTGTTTTTCCCCTTCTCGATCTGAGGCCGGAAGCCTTCTTGAATGCTTCCCAGCTTTCTTCTTCCTCTCGCAAAGAAAGTCTTCAGTAAGACTGTCATATATGTCCAGTGGTAAGACTGTCCATTAAACAAATGTCAACTAAACAATTAAAGCCACTTAAACAATAAAATAATAATAACAAAAAAATCAAAAATTAATTATTTCCTTTTCTCTTTCATGAATGAGAACCGCTGCCACAATGGCATTATGTCCGCCGTTCAACCCGCCTGAGAAGCCACCGGTATTTGATGGTAACAAAGTCGAACAATATGGGTCAGGGACGTTAAATTATCTTGTGAAATTGAAGAGAAGTTTGTTCACGGAAGAGATTTGAGGTTTTGGTCGGGACCAAGGACGACTAGATCTATTTCTCCTCTAAAGAATGTAAGCACATGGATGTTGATCTAAGCGAAGCAACACCGGCTGCATCTGCATCAGAATCTTCATCAAAATCTTCTTCAGTAGGGAAGAGTTCAAGGAAATGGATTTCCTCAAGGAATTTCTGTACAGAAGTGAAAGAACAAAAGGATGGTCACAAATTTTGGGGTTGCTTATCTTTCTCACCAGCGAAGCCAAGAAAATCCCATGAACTTCTCCAAACACCACCAACAACAACTTGCCATACCGGAGATTTCCAATGGAATTATGAAGAAAGGTGCAAAAAGGGCCTGTCAACAGCGAGAAAAGAAGGGTTCCACCATCTCCCCATGAATTGCATTATGGAAAGAGATTGAGATGGAATTGGCAATGGCGATGAAGATGTAGTTGACGAAGATTGAATTGGCAACAGCGAGACTGCATCTACCCTTCAACAGGGAGTTGTTGAGGACGACTAATGGAGCAATTAATAATAATTGATTTGTTTGGTTATTATTTTATTGTTCAAAGAGCTTAGGTGGATTTAGTTGTCAAGTTGGAAATTATTTAATGGACGACCTTACCATTAGACATATAGGACTGTTTCACTGAAAACTCTCTCTCCTTTGCAACTTGCAACTTGTGCAACCACTGTCGTGGCATCCTCAACAAGCCCAACTCTTCCATCCTTCACAATTAATTGAAAAAAAAAAGCCTTTACTGCATCTAGTTCCACCATCTATAGGCACAATTTCTGAAAATAAGGTTCCAAATTGATTATCACTACTGGGGGGAAAAAGCTACTTTTTTTCAGTACTACAAATAACAAATTATTTTTCAACATTACTGATTATTATGGGAACTCATTTGATTTTTTCTATTTATTTTTTAAATTTATGTCATCTTTGGTTCTTTACGCATGTTCGTGTTTTCTCTCAAGCTTGTTGTTTGTGTGTCATTAAGTTGACCACTTGTAATCGAATTTTACCCGTTTCTCCAAACCTCCCGCCCCGCCGTCCCCCCCACCCAAAAAGAAAAAAAAAAAACTTCTAAAACTCAATGGGCCAGTTTATAAAATTAGAAGCCAATTTGAATTTCAACTCTTATTACAGTACTTGCGTGGATAATAATAATTTGTGTAATGATAAACTTTCATATTAATTCACCAATTAGTTTATCAGTTGTGTAACAATAATAAGAGTAAAACTGTCAATTAAAGTATTCAAATAATTTGAGTTTTAGATATTTTAGGGTTAACATTATAAACCGGTGAACTAATTGGTAAATCAACAAGTAAGTGTATCATTATTTTAATAATTTATTGAAATATAAGGACTAAATTGTACAGTTAATATATATTTTATTTGGAACGAGTCTCCCTTTTTTTTGGAGCATAAGTTCTTCATGTATGAACATACCATACAAATGATACAATACAACATAAGTTGACGTGTTTTTTGGGAGACACATCTAACAAGACGATTTTGTCTTCTTTGGGGACTAAACTCATGGCCGGTGGTTCTCTCAAGATTTTGTAAATTCTTTTGAAAGAATCGCATTCCTCAGGGATCGATCCATCAACCTTAGCCTCGAGAGCCTTATAATTTTTGGGATGATCTCTAGTACCACTTAGGCAGGATTTGTTCTACCACTTAGGCAGGATTTGTTCTCTTCTGAGTCAGCAACATATAAAACGCATCACTATCTTTACAGTCTATACATGGCTTCAATCTTCAATTCATAGTAAGTGATAAGAAATAAATACCCATTCAAGTTATTACAACATTTACAAAAATTCTAAAGAGACATGAAAAATAAACATTATTAGGTGACATTCTTATGTGCCACACTTGTATTAGATGATGAAAAATAGTCATGTAATCATCACTCAATGAATGTGTGCCACATAAGAATGTCACATATTAATGTCACTTTTACATGTCTATCTAAAAATGCTCCAATATTTAGTATATGTATTAATTAAATATATATATATACACACACATATGTAATTTATGATAAGAAACAAATACTCATTCAAGTTATTACAAAATTTAGTATGTGTATTAATTAAATATGTAATTTACAGTGCGTATGAAGACCAGGAACAATTTTTCCTCTCCAAATATTTTATTAACAAACAAGAGATTTAGCATGTTCTACAAAATACAAAATCACAATACATTTCTATTTGAATTTCTTTCAATTTTACCGTTCACAAGATTCTTATTTTGGTAAACAATAAGCACATTATTTGGTCCTAAACGTTGTTTTTTTTTTCTCTCTCTCTCTCTCTCCAAACAGAGGTCCTCTCGAAGGGACAACATTTTATCATTGTTTTTAATATTACAAGGGGAATGTCGGGGGAAGAAATTAATCCTAGACTTAGAGTATGAAAAACACACTTAAATACTAATAGACTACTTGAGTCTTAGCAACATTATCTCATTTTGAATTAGTTTATATTGGTAGAAGAAAATTAAATGTCCAAATAATTAAATTCACAGCCTATCATCAGACGCATCATAAGCATAAATATTTCATAAGTACCGATATGTAACACGACTAAGGATTTATAAAAAAGTGTGTTTATAAATAGATATAAAATTCAAATTCTATATAGGTATCGAGATTTAATTGTGCTATATAGATGTAATAATTAAAATAATGTAAAATTTATATCACATCAAATATATAGTTAAATGTGATATTGTTATGTGTTTAAAATTTAAAATTTAAATTAATTAATGAATAAAATTGATTTTTAAGAAGTTACCAAACATATTATCATACTCATTAAAATTGAGTCAACAAATTGGTACCAGATAAGGCCTTAGAAAAGACTGTGACCCGCCCCGGGTTATTTGCCTTTCACCCGTGCAGAAAAGCTTTTTGATTCGTCGTCTATATAAAGCGTGACAAGCCAGTCCCATTTCATTCTCGTTTATACTGAAAACTCAACTCCAGTCCACTCTACTGCAACCAAGTGAGATCATGGCGATGAAGCGAGTCGCTGCTTCTGCAATTCGTTCTTTTACCTCTTCAAGAATTCCAGCTCCTTCTTCAATTCTCACCAGAGAGCTTCATGTGAGTCCTTAATTTTGAACTTTTATATCCCCGGTTTAATTTTCATGGTCAAGATCATCTCCTGTTTGTCTCATCTTCATCGTCTACATTTTTCTTTTTATTTTTTGAAAATTCGAATTTCCCGTACAATGCAGTACTGTGATTACTGATCATCTGCGTCCAATTTGGGAAGATGAAGATGCATCATCTTCTTTAATTTTCTGGAACCTTTTTCCCCCAATCCACTGTGTGTGATTAATGTTGATTGTGTTAGAAGCCGAACGGCGATTATTCACTGTTTGTGCCAAGATCATGAACGTGAGTACATTTGTCGCATTACGACGTGGAGGCTTAAGATATTATTCTTTTCTATTTCGCAATTTCCCTGTAGAGCACGACTCATTAATTGGAGCTTATCTTTACCGTATATTTGTTATGGTTTACCAAGGTGAGAAATATACTTCTCTTCAGCACCATCCTTTTGACTTTAAGAACCGAAAGTATTACGATTTACTTATTTGCTTAGACAAAATTTATTAGTTGTAAGTAAAATTTGTAGCTTCTAAGTTAAACATGCTAGCAAGTAGCAACATTCTCTTCTTGTGTTCATCTTCTATTGTAATGACTTGTAGTAATCTAGTTAAGATGGTTTCTTTCTATGCAAAACAGGCATCACCTGGGAGCAAGAAGATAGTCGGGGTCTTTTACAAGGCAAACGAATACGCTTCCCTGAACCCCAATTTTGTGGGATGTGTCGAGAATGCATTGGGTATCCGTGGTTGGTTGGAATCACAAGGTCACCAGTACATTGTTACTCCTGACAAAGAAGGACCAGATTGTGGTAATCATGCCCTAAAAATTTTCATCTAACTGTATATGTGTTGAATTACTCCAACGCAGGATGGCTTGTGATATTTTCTTGTTACTAGTAACTTAACTTTTAACTTCTTTTTGGTTCTTACTCTTTAACCATGGTGTCTAATCCATGTTACCATAAACGAAATATATGTTCTAATATAAGTTATGCTAAGAAATGTGTTTTGACAGGCTTCCTACTCTGCACATTGTGTTCTGTGTAATTGATGGTGTAATTAAATTAATGGATCTTATTATGCTTTATTTGCAGAGCTTGAGAAACATATACCCGATCTCCATGTGCTTATAACAACACCTTTCCATCCAGCCTATGTTACGGCTGAAAGGATTAAAAATGCAAAGAATCTTCAACTGTTGCTTACAGCTGGAATTGGCTCAGATCATATTGATCTGAAAGCTGCAGCTGAAGCTGGTTTGACGGTGGCAGAAGTCACTGGAAGCAATGTTGTCTCAGTTGCAGAAGATGAACTCATGAGGATTCTCATTCTGGTTCGGAATTTTCTGCCTGGATACCATCAGGTTATTACTGGGGATTGGAATGTTGCAGCTATTGCTCACCGCGCTTATGATCTTGAAGGCAAAACTGTCGGAACAGTTGGAGCTGGACGTATTGGGAGACTGTTGCTCCAGAGATTGAAACCTTTTAACTGCAATTTACTCTATCACGATCGCATTAAGATGGATCCAGAGTTGGAGAGTCAAACAGGAGCTAAATTTGAGGAAGATCTTGACAAAATGCTTCCAAAATGTGACATTATTGTCATCAACACACCTCTTACCGAGAAAACAAAGTAGGTTTGTTCTTTGCTCTGCTATTAAGTTTAAAGCTGATTATGGGATATTCTCAATAGAATACATTAGGAACATAACTTATGAGGTTTTATTCTGCGACTCAGAGGGATGTTTAACAAAGATAGGATAGCTAAGCTGAAGAAGGGAGTTCTTATTGTAAACAATGCTAGAGGGGCAATCATGGACACACAAGCAGTTGCTGATGCATGTTCCAGTGGGCATATCGCTGGTACGTCGCCAAACCCATTGCTGTTATTACTTAAACCTGAATGGTCACTGGTCCTTTTTCCTCTATGTTTTGCATACTTCATGCTTATTTGTTGTTTGTTGGAATAAACCGCTAATCAAAAGCTAAAACAAAAAATCACTAACTACATTTTGAAGCATGAATTAGTGGAATTGGAATTAGAAAAGACACCATTCTAATCTGTATCAATATGTTTAACAAAATAAAGCTCCGGTCTCCAAGGCCTCAAATTTCACAAGCCCCAAAACTGTAATAGGAGCTCAATCGAATTCTAGGAAGAACAGAGAGATTCCTGTCTGTTTCAACTTTCACAAGTATTCTTCCATTGTTAATTTAGGTTACAGTGGCGATGTTTGGTACCCTCAACCTGCTCCAAAGGATCATCCCTGGCGTTACATGCCAAATCAAGCAATGACCCCTCACATATCTGGAACAACAATTGATGCACAGGTACCATTCAATTCATTCTTCTCACTTTCGACATTTTTGCTCTTTCAATGCCATCACCTGAAAGCACATAATAAATTAAGAACCTTTATAACGATGGTGGCGCAGTTGCGGTATGCAGCTGGAGTCAAGGACATGCTGGACAGGTATTTCAAGGGAGAGGACTTTCCTCCACAGAACTACATTGTCAAGGATGGAGAACTAGCTAGCCAGTACCGCTAGATGCCTTACTTTTTTACTTGGATCCCTGGGGATCAAGAGACGTGTGGCAGTCTGCTACTTAATAAATCGGCCAGCTTTTGTAATAATTTCCATCTTGGAAAGTAGTTTGGACCTGTGTCGAGTGTTGTTTTTTTCTTGGTAAAAGAACTTGAAAAGGAATGATTTTGCTTTGATCCATATCAAAATCTGTCTTTAGGTACAATATGATATTCTTATGTACTCCAAGCAGTTTTCTAGAAAGGCAACTTAAGCTTAGCTGTAGATGTGTAGTAATGCACAACCAATGCATGACAGAATAAGGGTAATGTATGTATGGTAATACACATTCTTGACTCTTGGCGCGCCTTTAGCATTCGCTTAGATATGGGTTTTAGAACACTACTTCAATGCAGAACTTGTTAAGAGTTGCAGGAATTTTCAGGCAATGCAAACGTAGTTAGGCTCACCAGGTTTACACTCGGCTTGATATGGATTGGGTAGGGATTTTTACACGTAAGTTGTTACATTTGTAATAAATTAGAAAAATACTCTCAATTGTAACTATTTTGGTCTTGGGAGTAGTTATTGGAAATAAATTACAAAAATACTTATTACACTCTCTATTGTAATTTGCTCCACTGACAGTATTCTTTCAAATAAAATGACCCAACATTTGTATTTTGTCAATTAAAAATTAAAATAAGTATTTTTCTAATTACAAGGGTCAATGAGTGTGTATTGGCTAATTTCCACGACTGGGTATGGTACCAAAAGAAATTTTATTTGAAAATAGAAAATCACCAAACTAATCATATTCATGTTTTTAGTAGTGCTACACATATTTAAAGCATTCATTTTCAGAAATATTTTTCTATTTCAAAATTATTTAAAAAAAAGAAGATACTAAGAGCAAGTTTAATGTGAGGGAAAAAACAGGGGGAATCTATTTCCAAATAATGTGTAGGGAAAAAACTATTGGGGGGCATATTAAAGGATTTTGTTTATTTTTTAAAACTTTTTTACAAATTATTTTATTATTTTTTTTATTGTACAAATGATACTTAATTTTTTACAAAATATTATTTTTTTAAATTTCTTATATATTTTTTTAAGGAAGAAAGTGGGGTTCTCCCGGCCCTTCCCGATACATTAAATGATTTTGGTGGAGAAAAACTCAAAATCCCTCGTTAAACTTGCTCTAAAAGGGACATATTCATGTTTTCGTAGAAATTATGAATGATTTCTTTCACATTTGGCCCATATTGGCGGCAGATGACGTCAGATAGATCAAAATTTCTTGATGTGGTGCTAAACAGAATTCATGGCCCGATTATTATCTTGGGCCTAGTCCAATAATCTCAGTTCATGAATTGGACATCCTTAAATGCATGAATTGGACTTAATGACCTGATTACTATCTTGGGCTAGTCCAATTATCTCAGCGCATATGGGCGGGCCCATTAGTGATCGACCTGTCCTGGGGATTGGCGAACTGAGAATCCTAAGGATGAACCCCCTAGGGTTTAAGAGAGTGTGATTTTGAATGAAAAGGTTAAAAATGGCGTCCAGTTGTGCTAGAAAACTCGTTCAACGGTCCACTGCTTCCGCTAAAACCTTCTTGAGTCGTATCCAATCACCACCTTCGGTTGCCTGGGGACCATCGAAGCTCAGTGGACTCGCGCCCACCACTTCATCCCCGGCCTCTCGCCTCCCCCGCCTCCAACACCGCTTATTCTCCTCCAGGTTTACTTAATAAATGTTTTTTGTTTAAATTTTTTCTGTTATTATTCTTGATGCTTAGATTAATGCGGGATTAATGAATATTCAGGCTACCTGTGGAATTGGGTTGCGGTGAGTCATTGATGCCGCTGCACTCGGCGACTGCCTCTGCATTGCTAAAGTCCATGCTGTCTTCAGAGGTTGGCCAATGGGGTTGTCTTTCTGAAGGTATGCATTTTAGCCTAATTTCGAGGTTACACTTTTCATCATTGAGAATGTGACTATGTGAGTGGAATATTTTTGTGGGAATTTAAGTGCTGTAAATTGATACCTAAGCTGTGGGCTTGCTCATATATTTTTTTTTAATTATTTTTTTTTGTCTTTTAATGGCCAAATGGAGGATCTTTTGAGTGACTATTTTAATAAAGCTCAAATTGTTTCAGTTATGTGTAGGAAGGAATCTGATTTACTTTTTAAAACGAATTATGAGTTCCAGGGTTGGTGACATTGTGTATTATGGTCAGAATTTTTATTTTTGACATGAGTTTTATTTACTCGGAAGTATGACTGCTACTCTTGAGTTCCCACAAGCAGTGAAGCAAAGTTTGATTTTGTTTTGACTACTTACCTCTTTAGGTTAAACCGTCTCTGCATTAAGCCTTTAGAGTTGAAAAGTAAGCTAGCATGGACGAGGATCTTTTATGTAAGAGTAAAACTCAAATTCTTCTAATATGAGAAAAATTGTGACAAGAAATGATATTTGTTCATGATATAATAAAACCTTCGTTTGGGTGTCATAAGAGTTCAGAAGCAGCAACACCTTATGAAGGAAGCTAGTTTTAATTTGCATAGTTCCATAGGGTGCAGAGATCTGTATTTATATGGATAAAGAGTAGCAGAAATGGGTTTCTGTATATTCTTGTCATCTGGGGCATTAACATGTTTTCAGATGGTCAGATGGATCAATTCAGGAAGTGACTTCATGGATCTTTTATTAAGGGGGTTCGGAAGTGGGCTTTTATCGTCAAGAAATTGAGAAGAATAGGTTAAAAATCTGCTAGCTACTAGAGTTGAGTTTGTACTACACGTCGACTGGCTGCCTTAGATAGGATGTTATTATGACTGTGCTTGTGTTGTAAGAAGAGACTCGTAAAGAAATAGCCTGTGCAAGTTATTAGTGCAGGATAAGATATTTCCCTGCATGTGAGGATTAAACTAACTATATTAGAAGAATGGATATCCCCTGATATTATATATTCTCAAGTTATTAGTGCAGGATAAGATATTTCCCTGCATGTGAGGATTAAACTAACTATATTAGAAGAATGGATATCCCCTGATATTATATATTCTCAAATCCAATGAATCAGCAACTGGTGGCTCTTTTCTCCAATTTCCTTAACTTATAATTATAATTTTTCTTGTGTGTGTGGGTGCCGGAATCGCTGTTTTATCCAACAGACTCTGTCCTCTGTGCGGTGCCAGTATTTTGCAAATGATCTTTTTGTAATTTTTTTTTCATTCATTTCCCATGAAGCATCATGTTATCATGTAATTTCTTAGATTCTGGAATGCTGGATTTTTCTTTTGAGGTTCATGAAGTTGATATTATCATTTGCTGAATGACAGGTTTTGCTACACCGCTATAACATTTCCTTTGATCCCTTGGGCATATCAGATGATGGGAAGACCTGCTTGGATAAATCCCATCTTGTTCTTATTTTACGGAAATAATTTGTAACATTAAATGATTCCAATCGTGTTTTAACATGCGACTTAATGATTTATTCATGTTGCTTTAATTTTGAAATGTACACAAAAATATGACTTTTTTGACGCTGAAAATGGCTGAGTTTTTGGTTCTCTACTGTTAATGTGTTTGTTTTTTGCCTCCTCGAGCTCTTTCAAATTGGTTGAGTTATTTCGATATCCACTTCTTCAAGCTTAATTGTGTGTTACATGTGCTGATATGAACCACTGCAAAAGCACAAAGGCATCTAGTTTTTCATATGTTTTCTCCACAATATTGCATTGCATTGGAAGGTCACAATTCTCAGAGATGAGCTCTTCCGATCTCTTCAAGAAAAAGCAGATTGTTAGCTGGAAGATCTGCATTAAGTGAAATTTTTGTTAATTGGAACAATATTTCTGGCTTTTTCCCCATTCCGGTGATATGATTATCGAGAGATAGAAATACTATTTGTATATACTTTACTGAGATGAACTCCTCCCACCGATGGGGAGGAGATCTAAAGCCCCAGTGATGTGCATTGAGTTTTGCTATTTGTACAAATATTTTTACAAAACCTTACACACTGACACATAGTAATTTGTTTTTTCATACCTCGCAAATCACGCTATTTGAACAGGTAAACAAAGTTATGATAAGAGTTCAAATTACTTTCTTACCCTTGCACAATTCAAGGTAGATCAAAATATTTCAGGATCAATAAAGTAATTTGAACTCCTTTTGTCGTAACTTTTGTTCACCTGCGGGAATGGCAAATGAATTTTGACATACGAAAGTGTGATTGATCATCATTAAATACAAGTAGGCAAAGTTGTTGCTGTAAAGAATGATAAGCTCATAAGCCTCAAAATACAAGTCCTGAAAGCGTTATTGACGGGATATAAGATAGGAAAAAATGCAAGTTATACCAAAATAAAGATACAGATTACGGATACACAACAAATTACATAGAAGTACTCTTATTCCTCCAAGATTTCCTCTCAACTAATGGCTGGAGAATAATCAGATAAATTGATCTAACCAGCAATCTTATAGCTCGGGTTGGCAAGATTATCCAGGCCAGCCACTACTTGCATCGACTCTATAACATCTCCGACCTTCAGGTCTGCCAAAAAATCCTCATTTTCTGTCACATAACCGAATACTGCATACCGGCCATCTAATATGTTGGCATTGCTAGGAGTTAGTTCACTTTCTTTTAATAGCCAGAACACCTGGCTTGAAGCAGAATTGTTCTCAAATTCCTGTAAAGAACATTTAATTGATTGAGAGAAAGATTCCTAGCTCTTGAATGAAGTGAAAAGATGCATGAGTTGTAAAATCAGTTCTTTATGTTCAGAGATCTCACCTCTCGGGCCATCGCCATCGTTCCAAATGCATTAAACGGGAGCTTTGTTTGAGCCTTGTACAGACCAAGCTCCTGTCCAACAACACATAATTTAGCATCAAAGTTAAAAGAGTTGACATACTATCAAGTATCAATTAGCATTGCCATTTGATGTTGACCTCTGTGTGTGTGTGTGTGTTGGAGTTCTCGAAATTCTGTTTTCATTAACTTTTTGTGGGGTAGGGACTGTTGGATGGAGATGTTCATGGCAACTACCAATGGTGTCTCAAAACTTACTTCCAGAGTTGCCCCATAGAAAGGTGCCTTCTCTCCATTGACCATAATTTCCAGAGGGATCGTACGAGTTTTCTCCGTACTGGGGTCAATAAAACCCTCAGCAGGACCTTCAGGATCTCCGGTTTGGACTACAAAGCCATCCGCTACAGAAGAAACAACAGAAGTATTTATTTCTTAATTTCTTTAAGGAATACCACAACAGGTTGAACACTTTAATCATCACATGCATGTGACAAAATTAAGTGGAGTCATCACATTCATTTTGTTTAAGCATCATTACCTCTTTGAATCTCCATGCCATCATAGAAATGTCGCTCCACTAAATCCACAAAATTTCCAGCAGTTACAGGGGCATTGTAACCATCCAAAACAATACGGAAAACAACTTCATTGAAGTTAGGGTTGTCTTTCACCTTGACCTTCATATCTACTGTTGCTCTCCCTTTCAGTAATGGCATGTTCCTATATTCTTCTGGCACTTCATATGGAAAGCCATCCACCATGTCCTCTTCAACACTGCAGAAATGCAATGCCCCAGGAAGAGCTCAGCTGCAGTCAATGACCACGGTTTAAATGAGACGAGCATATTTTAGGAAGATCAACCTTTTCAAGTTCTTCCCATTTCTAGCCTCAAGGAGAATTTGGTAGAAGCGAAACAAGATTATTTTCATTAGGGATTCCCTGTAGGTCTAGAATCCAACTCTCATTGTTGAAAATTTCCAATTCACCCCAGAGGAACAAAAGCCCAGAAGAAATACTGATTAATGCACGTTAGTAGATTACTTGAACTGTGTGGCTTAGAACAAAAATCACTTGGAAGCCAGTAACTTAGAAAAAGTGCTAAATATGAAACATGAATGTCTGGAGGACGGTTGAGGCTCAGAAACTCCAAATTCATGCCTCTTTAACAAAGCACACCATGTGATGTGGAATACTTCTTTGATTTTTTATGACACAAAATTACTTCCAAATCTTCACTGGAGTTTCTCATGCTTTTCTTATAAATGGTAAGAGGGGAAAAACCACATCAGTTCTCAGCATGAAACTAAAGCAGGCATTTTCAAAGCATGATGATAGTCCACGATTAAGAAATAAAAATTTGCTCACTCACCCTCCAACATAGTTAAGCAACTCCTTCTGCTTAGGTGCTACAGCATCCCGATTCTTATCCTCTACAATTTTTTGAAGCTCATCTAGTTCGGTTTCCAGTTTGTTAAGCAGTTCAATTCCATCATCAACCTTCGACTTTGCCAATCCTCCAACAATCAAGGGTCTGCCTTGTTTGAGAGCCCTTGAAGCCTGTCTAACATTCTACAGCTCAATGTAGAAAAGAAAGCAAAAAGACTGATCAACACATCGTAAGACACCTTGAACGTGTATGTACAGATGAATGCAGATCCAAATTTTGAAGCTGTCAAAATTATACTAAATGGAGAATAGGGTATTACTCTTTCAACCGAATCAAGGGCCTTCAAACCAGCAACCTTAAGACTTTCAGTAATATCTTCAAGTGGCTTTTGAACCTCCCGAATAGCCTTATTATCAATAGGCAACGCATATCTCAACAACGCCCCTGGATCCTTGATTGGCGGCCCAGATATCAAAACTGAGACATCAGGCAATGCAGGAGCAATAGCATTGGTCGTTGCCTCTGCTGCCCTTTCCAATGACGGAACTCCAGTTATCAATCCTACCGCCAATGCTATAGAAATTGCACATTCTTTAATTGAGAATCTCCTATTTCTCTGCTTAAATGATAAGTTCTCATCAGACTCCCAAACTTACTTGCTTAAGTTTCTAACATCAGTCTTGCAAACAAACATCATTTCAATTCCCAAAACTTCAAACTTGCATAGTTTCCAAAAGAAGTACTAATCTTTACACATTACATAGAGAAAAATTAACGAAAATTTCAAGTAACCGGGAATAAAAAACTCGCCTGTTCATTTGGAGGCTGAGACTGAGGCCTACCCAGAGAAGAACATAGTGGTTTCAGCTGCCAAGAAGAAGTATTACTGTGAAATGGGGCAAATCTAATGCTTCTGAATGGTAATTTATGCTTAATAAGTTTAGGGTTAGTCTTGAATTGCAGAGAAGTATGATGATGGCAGGAAATTAAAGCTGCCATTGACGATTATTCGTTTCAGTTTTTAACAAGCTAGTGGTGACATAACAATCTTGAAAGCAGCTAAGTAGGAACAATACAAACGGAAGAAAAAGGGCGTGTTGTGGAAAAATGTGGATGTGGCAAAAGTATGAAGGATTGAAAGGGGATAAGGTTTTGTCGGGAATTCTCAATCCAGTAGTCGGTGGAGAATTGATGGATACTTCGAGAGCATCTGCCTTGTCCAGATAGATAAGATGATCTTGTGCGGGTCTTCTGGTTTTGGGCCGGGCTTGAAATATTTTTCTTGGGCCGCTCAGAGATGCTCACTTGGAACAACTTTGCGGTTTAACTTTCAAAGATGCTCACTTGGAACAACATTGTGCTTTAACTTTCAAAAATAACCTGGTAGATATTTAAATTTTTGAGATCTCGTTATGCAAACAACTTTTCTGCAGTGGGAGGGGAGCCGAATGCAAGAGCATGTGCTATAGGATGTTTAAAATCAAGTTTTTTTTTTTTTTTTTTTTTAAGGAGTCAAAATAAGATCCAGTAGACTCTATTTTAATTTTTTTGAAATAGAAAGAAGGTTTTGAAGAGCCAAACTCACTAAGTTGAATCAAGAAAACAAATCTTGGTATCCTCTTTTTCTCTATTTTTTTTAAAGGGAAACATATTACATTACAAATCTCGGTTGATTACTGAGTTAAGACAAAGTGGCATACATCAAACAATGTCTTCGAAAGAGTACGTGACAATGAAACTATGGCAATAGTATGATAAACATAGTTACATCCACACTCCGTGAGCAATCCAATATTCCATGGTGTCGTCTTTAATAAATGTTACAAGAGACTTATATATTTAAAAAAAAAAAAAGAAAAGAAAAATACTTGTAAATTTCAGGAGGAATAAATTAAAAAATATCATAATGATCTTTAAACTTCAAATTTTGATCCAACACTGTATGGAAATTAAAGAAAGTAAAAAAATTAAAGGCGACGACTATATTGACACCACAAGTTTTACTAACCACACCACATTTTATTTATGTTTGATATCCTTTGTTTTTGAAGTTTTTTAGATTTCCATCATAATTTTATGTTAATAGACTTATATTAATTACCACTTCTTGTATAAAATGATATGTTCTTTATGAATTTTTTTTTAAAAGAACTCTCTAGACAATTTAAACGTGTGAACAAGCAAAAAAAAGATAAAATTAATTACAACTAGATATCATTACAACTTCAAATCATTTTAGTATACTTTTATGGACGGAAGTTATTATTTAAGAACGAGATGTGCTAATTAATGAAGTTTTGATGAAAAACTAGTATACAAAAAATACCATGGATTTATTAAATGACGTGCGGTGTCTAATACCATGTTAAGGATATAAATGTCTCGAAGAATAAAGACTCGGGATCTTTAATATAATAAAGATGTGGTGCATTTTTTTATTAAAAAAAAAAACTGGTGCAAATATATTTTCCCAAAAATTAATTCGATTGGCTGCAAATTATAAAAGAAGAACCATGCTCTTCCTCTTGTGCTTATTCTTTTTACTCGTTTTCTTTTGTGTGTGTTGGGGAGGCAAGATGATCAGACAGGCAAAGCTGACGGCTTCAAGTGTATTTGGGCATTCTGGAGTTGCACTTCAGAGGCCTTAGCCTCTTCAACTTCCGGCTTCCGGCAACAGCTGAAGTAAATGTATACGCTCAGTTGGATTAATCCCAGAAGCGCTCCAATTCCATTTCCAGTCTAATTATTATAACAAGAAAACATTACAATTATGATCAGTGATTGATTCAGAACGTTTTCTGTTCAATGAGGAAATTGCATGCATATATATATGAACTTACAGCAAGATAGGGATCAAAAGTCTTGAGGAATGCATAAGTGAACCAAATAACTCCATTTGAGAAACCAGCCAAGCACAGCCAAAAGGGCAAGAACTCGATGCTCTTCGTTTTCAACACTTTCCTCTGTTAATCACCCACAGCAAAACCATATAAATCATGATATACAGGCCAGATTATAATCTAAAACTTATAAAAATAAAGCATTGATTATATGTAAATAACTTACAATGATAGAGAGAGGCGATCCATACATAATGATACCAAAGATATCACAGATTACACCCACAAACAATGATCTTGTGCTGTGGCTGTGGAAACACACAAGTGTTATAACAGCAATCACTGCCAGTAAAGTAATCTCACCCAGAAGGAATAGCACAATGATCATCTGAAATACAAAATAGATTGATTATTATATCATAAAAAGAAATATATTAGTGAAGTGGCAAAAAAATATTGATTCATGTCATCTCTGAAATTGATCAATTACCCTGTTTTTCTTGCCAGTAAAGATGAAGAAAATGAACAGATAGATGAATTCCAAGGTAAGTCCAATGCCGTTGATGGTAACTACAAGAAGGCTATCGGGATGAACCACTGGAATACCATAAAATATCCAGAACAAACAGTTCATCACACATGCCAGGTATGGATAGGGATGAAATTCCTGTGTCGATTTTTTCTTTACAATCCTCCAAAATGTGGGCCTACAGAATTAAATGTAGAGTTAATAAATTAACAAAATCATATCCTCTAATCTCAGGATTACTGCAATCAGACACGTGATTGCATGGTTTTTGCATGTGTGAGGAAGATAAAAGAGGAGAGATTACGCTGGGGAAATAAATAGCCCAAAAGAGATTATATTCCCTGCAAGCAAAACATCAAGAATGCATTCATAGTCTTAGTCTAATCAACCACTGAATCCAGAAATTCAATTATTAATTAATATTCATAATAAGATTAGAAACCCATAAACAGGCAACAAGGAATTTCCAGAAAATAGCTCGAATTTATCTAACCAATGATGCCGATAATGGTGCGAGCAAGTGCTTGTGCTCCATGTCCTGTCATTTCTGTATCGAGTGACTGACAACCAAAAACTTGAAGAGACAAAGAAATGTAGGTGAAGAATTTTTTCTTAGAGAGGAATTGGATAGTGAATGGGTGAAAGAGAGTGGAGAAGTGGGGGGGGGGGTGATAATATATATATATAGTAGTACTGCTAATTAAGGAAGAAGATAAAAGGATTAGCATATAGTCTAGCTGGTAGCCCGTAATGGATAAACATATTGCATGATTCCAGATTATTGCAATAATAACTTCATGAAACGCATTGGTCCATGGATTTTTTGGAAGTTAAAAAAAGAGAAAAAAAAAAAAATAATAAGAGAGAGAAAATCACTTTCTCAAAATCAATAAAGCATGACAGAAAGAGTTCTTGTAAAAGAAATACAACACTAAGTCAGCAATGAGTAGTGCTAATTCTAGACTGCATGCAGACAGGATTCCCATCTAGATAAGGCAGGAAAGTTAATTTTGTACAAAAAATGAAAAATAATCACGTGGTGAACGATGGCCTGATCTAGCAAATGTTGCTAATCATAGAATGCTATATATCTACGTGGACGGTTATCTAAATTTGTTTGTGCAATAACGTAACGCTGTATGTTAATTGTATCTTTGAATTCGTGTGAAAATATGAAAAAGTCTGTTTTCTTGCAGCGGGGTTGGGATTTGGGAATATTAATAGGATAGCAAGGGAGTTTAGGACTTTAGGGGGAATTAGTATTGGACCAAAGAGAAGAAAATAATTACATGGTTGATGCAGAAAATAAACTTTTTATGGAAACTACGCAATAGGTAATGAAATTTGATTTGTTGATCAATTTTCACTTTTCATAAATTAAAAGTAACTCTTATAGATTGTAGAAGGTAGAGTTCCCATGGATTTCACATATTTGAATAGTGAAATACTAGGGAGTTTTTTTATCAAATTCCAAACCAAAACATTTAAAGGGGTTCGGAATTTTCTGAAAACAAACAATATTTGATTTTCTAAACCAAACCAAATCATATATTTTGTGGTTGTGGTGTAGTTTCAAACTGTGGTTTGCCAATAGATAAAATGGCAATTTACACTTGATGTCCCCAACATTTCATCTTTTAATAGATTTCCTCCCCAACCCTTATTTTTTGTCTTGTGGGTCCCTAACCTTTGAGGAAATCTCTCCCCAAGTCTCCAATAATGGTATCCATCTATTTTGGCCGTAAAATCCCTAAAAATGACCATTTTGCCCTCAATTTGTAACTTAAAATAAAAGGAAATAAATCAAATAAAAAATATTTTAAAATTATAAATACCCCTACCACTCCGCTAAATATCCCCACCCATCTAACCCTTTTCCATGGGGAGAAAAATTTGGCGACCTAGGGGTGAAATATGGTGAGTTTAATGGGGGGAAATATGGGTTTGTTTCGACCATCACGGGGTTTGGAATTTTTAAGTGGAAGAAGAATATGGTCAATGAGTAGGGGTATCTAGAATCTTAAAATATTTATTTGATTTGATTTGATTTATTTCCTCTATTATTATTATTTTTTGTTTAATTACAAATTGAAGACAAAGTAGTCATTTTACAGGGATTTAACAGTCAAAATAGACGGTTTTTGTTATTGGGGACTTAGAGAGACATTTTCTTAAAGGTTAGGGACCCATTGGATCAGAAATAAAGGTTGAGAATGAAATCTATTAAAAGTTAAAAGGTTTGAGATGTTAAGTGTAAATTACCCTACATAAAATTAGTACATTTTAACCGACTTAAGAAACAAGTATTCGTCTAAAATTTTTTTATGTATATATATGCACACACAAAAAACAAGAAGACATGTTAGTGATTATTATACAACTAAATAAAATATTAATCGCCAAAAATACTTGTATAGTTTCACTTTTTTAATTATTATCACATAAAAATAACACTGGCAATTATTATTTTCACAAGAGCAACACAGGTAGACTTAAGATAAAAGACACAAAATATGAAATTTTTTTATAGTAATGGTCAATTACATTAAATCACTTCTGAAAGTTGCATTTTTATCGCATGTGGGTGTATAAATGCGAGTCTTGTTCACCCACGAGAGTCTCACGGGGTTACACCATGAGAGGGGATGTGGCAGCTGATGTGGCATTGTTGACTGGGTAAGTGAAAAAAAAAAAAATCAAAATTTCAGAATTTTGAATCCCTCATCCGTCCACTTCTGATCACTCACCCAAAACTCTCAACTACTCACTCACCCACCCTCCCTTCTCTCTCTCCAACCCCCCCAAACTTTCTGGCCCACTGAGAAGGAGCTCCGGCGAACGGTGGAGGAGACGTCAGGCCGGCGGAGGCCCAACATTCGTGCCATAATTTGCCACTTTAGCATTTATAAATAAATTTCTACATAAAATAAATATCATTAATACAAGTTAGAAAACACCCATCCTCCGCCATTGAAACACAGATATTCTGGGAAGGAGAGAATTGGATAAAACTAACTGAAAAGGCAGAACAAAAATGCGGGCAGAAGACGATGGCATTTGGAGAATTGATGGAAACTATTACATTTATCTTTCAAAAAAAAGCCAACGGATGGCATTTGGAGAATTGATGGAAACTATTACATTTATCTTTCAAAAAAAAGCCGACGGAAAACTGTTATAGCGATGTATATTCTTTCACTAAAGTCCACAAGCACACAGAAATCAAGGGAGAAAACTGAGAAAACCTGGTAACTAAATATACATTACACAGAGAGCTACACATGAATAAGCCATATCCAACATATTTATGCCACAATTTCCAACACCACAGTTTCCAACATGCTTGATAGCACCACAGTTTCTTGCAGCCCATCTCTTGAGAGAAAGAGGGCGCGCGAGAGACAGCTGGGTCATCTCTTCCGCCGTTCGCCGGTCGTCTCCTCAGTAAGCCGGAAAGTTTTGGGGTGGGGGGGTTGGTTGGAGAGAGAGAGAGTGAGGACGTGTGTGAGGGATTCTGAGTTGGGCCAGATTTAGGGATTCAAAAAATTTCAGCAAATTTTGAATTTTTTTTTATATTTAAACTAACCCAGGTGACGTGTCGGGCCACCTCAACTGCCACTCAAGACTCTCATAGTATAACCCCATGAGAGTCTCATGGGTGAACAAAATCGGATGCATAGATGCAGGCATTTGGATTTTTTCAATTAAATCATCATTTCTTGGGCATGTAATGGACATCCTCTTTCAACTTGTCACAAATTGGTGGAATGATAAATTTATGGGGATATAGTATGTTTGTAAGCAAGAAAGGTTATGTTTAGGACTTGGTGTGAGAATACAACAATAGCGGATCGGTGATTGATTGGTTCAATGGGGGAAATACTAATTAGACGATGTTATGTCATACTATTTGGAAATTGGATAGGAGATCATGGAGACATGGATTGTCATCATCATTTTTTTCCCCTTTGACAGGCTTACGGATTAAAATGGGTTGGCACAATTAAAGGCTAAACCAAACCACTTCAAAACAGTTAGATATGAGTCAAAACTAAATCATTGACCGACTAATACCCAAGCCAATGATTTCAAAATGGTGGTTTCAGTATGGCTCCTCAATTTGGCGGTTTAAATTCAGACCCCTGAAATCTATATTACGTTTGTGATCATTAATATTCGTGGTCTAAGAGGTTTAAATAATTATTTAATAATAAAACGTAAGGAAACAGATTGAAGAAGAACATATGCAATCATTAAAGATTATAAAATTTTAATATTCTATGATTAGTAAAGAATCAATACTCCGAATTAATAAGAAATGAGACAATAAATATAAGATTTCAAAAATGAATTAAATAATCGCGATTCACTTATCAATCTTTTATTAGTTTGGAGTATTGAAAATTCAGTCATTGATTACATGGTAAAATTGGGCATACCAATGCTAGAAGATATATATATATATATATAGGGGAAGCAAGCAAGTGTTAATTTCTACTCTACAAATTAAAGTGTAAACATGACACTAGTAAGTGAATACAAGAGCCAGTGTACAAAAGTTAACAAAAATTCTCAAGGGAATAGAAGTCGCAGTTTCAGACTTTGCCCCCCCTTTTTTTCCTTGCAAAATAGTGGTGACACTACGATCTCAAAAGCAGCTAAGTAGGAATACCACGACTAGAAGAGAAAGATGGTGTTTAGGGAAACTGTTGATGTGGCTAAAAGTAAAGGAGTGAAAGGGTTTTGTGGGGATTGAACATCCAATTCTCAATCGAGTAGTAGGTGAAGAATTGAAGTCGATAGATACTTCAACATCTATGTCTAGATAAGACGATCGTATATGGGCTTACTGGTTTTGGGCCTGTTGAAATATTAGTCTCGGGCTGTTTACCAAGGCGATGCCCCATTGCAATATATGTTGGTAAATTTCACAAGTAACCCAAAATTTTATTTTTCTAGATCTTGATATATACTAGAATACCATTTTTCCGGAGGGATCCAATTGTATCATTGGAATGAAAAGGAGACGTTTTCTGAAGATTGAAGTTTTTGAAATGTAGATTAACAGACAATTATTTATTCTTTTTAGTACCTATGGTAGAGAAATCACTTTACGGTTGGTTATTATATCATCCTCATGTTAATGCCTGTTGTCACTTTTAAAATATGATAAATAGCTTATATGTGCCGATGTCAACATTTTAACCGTGTTTGGCAAGCATTAACTATCACGTAATATTGTTTGATTGGTTCACTTTATTTGAATAATCAACTAATTTATTTTGTAAATTACTTGTTGAATACACTGATTAACTTACTTGAGCTGAGAAAACAATTGAATTCTTGGTATGCTTCCTTACAAGTTACAACACACTTAAGAAAAAAAGACATCATAGTCAAGTTAAGCTAGTCAAATACTAATTCAGCAATTTTGTATTGCACTTATAAACTTTAGGGAACCAAAGTTAATTTGGATATATGAATTAATTAATACCAAAAACACCATAAAGAACTTTAAACATCAAATCTTCATCCAATAATATTGGATATGAATTTTTAAATTTTTTTTTTTTGTGTGTGGGGGGTTGGAAGGGGGGGACATTAATCCAATTGGCTACAAATGAAGTTCACCATTGTAGACCAATCAAGAAAAATTTATAAAAAGAACCAATGTTCTTCCTTTTCTTCATCTTGTGTGTCTGTGTTGGAGGTGAAGATGATCAGACAAGACAGTTAATGCATGCTGATGGCTTCCAATCCCTTTATGCATTCTGGAGTGCACTTCAGATTCCTTAGCCTCCTCAACTTCCGTATTCTGGCAACAGCTGAAGTATGTGTATACAATCAAACTAATCCCAGCAATGCTCCAATACCATTTCCAGTCTAATCATGACAAGAAAGCATGTATTTACAATTAGGATGAGTGATACTCATTATTGATTCAGGAAATTTTCTATGTAATGAGGAAAGCACATGAACTTACAGAAAGATAAGGATCAAAAGTCTTGAGGAAACCATAAGTGAACCAGATAACCCCATTTGAGAAACCAGCCAAGCACAACCAAAATGACAAGAACTCAATGCTTTTTGTTTTCAGCACTTTTCTCTGTTAATCATCCACAGAAGAATCATATAATCTATGAAACACAAGCCAGATTATAATCCAAAACTTATAAGCAATTTATAACATACAATGATGACAGAGAGAGGGGATCCATACATAATGATACCAAAGATATCACATAGTTGATATTATCCCCACAAACAATGATGTGGTGCTGTGGCTGTGGAAATACACAAGTGCTATAATGGCAATCACTGCAAGCACAGTAATCTCGCCCAGAAGGAACAGCACAATGATTATCTGAAACAAAATAGAGCTTAATTATATTTTAAAACATCTAATGGATTGGAGATGGCGTGGAGAAAAATGATCCATGACAAGTCTAAAGTCGCTCTATTACCCCATTTTTCCTGCCAGTGAAGATGAAGAAAATGCACAGATATATTAATTCCAGGGTAATTAAGTCCAATTCCGTTGATGGTAACCACGAGAATGCTGTTGGGGTCAACCACCGGAATGGCGCAGAAAATCTAGAGCATACAATTCATTACACAGGCCAGGTATGGATAGGGGTGAAACTCCACTCTTGTCTTTTTCTTGATGATCCTCCAAAATGTGGGTCTTCAGAATTAAATGTAGAGTATTAACTTTACAAAATCATTTATATGTTGTACTGGATTACTGTAATTAGACATGTCATTGCATGGCTTGCATGTGAAAGGAAGATGAGAAATTACACTGGGGAAATAAATAAATAGCCCCAAAGAGATTACATTCCCTCCAAGCAAAACATCAAGAATGCATTAAACTTGATTATTCATATATATAATAATAAGATTAGAAACCGGATAATTAACAAGGAATTCCCACAAAATGACTTGGAATATATCTCACCGATGATGCCGATGACGGTGCGAGCAACTGCTTGTGCTCCGTGTCTCGTCATTTCTGTATGTATATATCGAGTGTGAAGAGACAAAGAAATGTAGGCGATTAACGTTAGAGAAGAAACAATAGTGAATAAATAGGTGTAAGAGACCAAAAGAAAGAAATGTGATCATACTTAGTAGTATACTACGGGTTAAGAAGATATATAAATGGGTGCGTAATACAGCTATAAATTGCATGTTATTGCAGTTGAGCAACACATTGCTCCACGGATTTTTGAAATTAGAAAGGAAAAAGGCACAAACTTTCGTGAAATACATGAAGTGTGACGAAAGAGTTCCATAAGAAATAGAAGCCGATAAGGTAGGCAAGTTAATGTTGGATGGAAAAAGAAAAACAATCACATGGTAGACGACAGCGTTAATGAATAACGAGCATTGTTTTTGTATTTTTTCTTATTTATTTATTTTTAAAGGAAATAAATTTCGTTGAATTAAAATAAAGGGACAAAAGATAAGATGGACGGGCCAACAAAAGACTAAACGGGCCTATCCCACAACACAACCCACTGATTGACGACCCACGACGGCCCAGTAATTTAACTGCACGTCCAGACGGACTAAATCCAGGAAAAGGGGGAGTCAGCCTTCCATAGGATGCAACCCCTTTTAAGGAAATTTCAACCCACATAATTGTTGAATCATATGAAAGATGGCAAATTATTATAAAACTAAAATTGTTTAAATAATGCACACAAATCTTACCTACGATCTAGTAGTGAATGTTTTAGTTATCCTTATATATGGAATGTTAAACGCTCAAATCGACCCAAGGTGCAAGCTTAGTGCTTCTACTCCATGAAAGAACCAAAAACACACTAAGGCTAAAACTAAATCGAGTGCTATTTTCTCTACTAGACTAGATACCGTTAAACGACAAGTCAAAAAAGTATGATTTGATATCCAAGAAAATTTTCAAAAACCTCCCACCCAACGAGACGTGTATGGATGCACACCACGTGTATTTTAAATATACGTGAAGTGCATCCACACACACCACGCAAGGTGGGAGGTTTTGTAGCAAAATCTTTGAGAAATTTTAGATAGTGACTCTTGATAGCCAAACACAATCAATATCCATTTTCCCCCTAATGATCTTATATATCAATTTAATTTAATCCGTTTATTACTATCACGTCATCAAGTAGAAATTAATCTCGATAAAAGGTAAACTATATATAGTAATTTATTTTATATTGAGTAATGATATATATTTCTGCTTATGACTTCATTATTATTTACTATTTAGTGATAAAATCAAATAAATAAATAAATCAATTAAGTAATCATAGAAGAGGAAGAAGTAGTACTGCGTATCCCACCAAATCAAAGCATCAAACTGAATTTTCAGTTGTAACAGAATCAGCGTTCTACTCGTGCTGTCCTGCATCTATCTCTCCCTTGACTCAATTGCACTCTTCGATTCCAGTTCCTTCCCGGCTTCGCCATTCCCTTCCCAGCCTGCTCAAGTGCTCATATATATTTAACAACAGATCCATCTCCTTTTCCCACAACTCTTCATTCATATCATTAATCCTTCATTCCCTCTCAGCTTCAACCTATCTTCCCATCTTTTAATTTTTGCTTAGTTTCAATAGTTAGCTGCAGAGATGTTCTCTCACAGCGACCAAGCACTCGCTCGCACAGTCATCGGAATTATTGGGAACGTTATCTCCTTCGGCCTTTTCATCTCTCCAGCGTATGTAAATGTTTAATTTCTCTCTCATGCACGAACTGACAATTAATGCCTAACGTTTTTTTTTTTTTTTTATTTATGCATGCAGTCCGACTTTTTGGAGGATCATAAAGAAGAAATCCACTGAGGAGTTTCATCCATACCCATACCTAGCGTGTGTGATGAATTGCCTCTTTTGGATATTCTACGGGATCCCGGTAGTTCATCCTGATAGCACCCTCGTGATCACTATAAATGGCATTGGACTTGCATTGGAATTCATATACTTGACCATCTTCTTCATCTTCACTCTCAAGAAATATAGGAGAATCATTGTGCTTTTCCTTCTTGGCGAGTTCTCCTTCCTTGCTCTGATTATTGTTATCACTCTCCTCTGCTTCCACGCCCACAAAACCAGATCCATGTTTGTGGGTATCATTTGTGATATCTTTGGCATAATTATGTACGGCTCCCCCCTCTCCATCATTGTAAGTTTAAGTAAACTCATCCTTCCTCAATCCTGCTCTCATCTCCCCCTACAAGCAGTACTAATTGTTCATATATACATAGATGATCCATGATTTATTTATATATGTTCTCTTTTTTTTTTTTGTGTTAATTCCATGATCATTAACAGAGAAAGGTGGTCAAGACAAAGAGCGTCGAGTTCTTGCCACTTTGGCTCTGCGTGGCTGGTTTCTCAAATGGTGTGGTTTGGTTCACATACGCTTTTCTCAAGACTTTTGACCCCTACCTTGCTGTAAGTTCATTAATTCTCTGCGCCCTGATGATGATGATCATTATTAAAGGAATTAAGTATACAAATTTGAAATTCTTATCCGGTCTACAATTTTTAACTGATTATTGTTACGTTATCAGACTGGAAATGGAATTGGAGCACTACTAGGATTTGTCCAGCTCTCTGTATACTTTTACTTCAGCTGTTGTGGGCCGAAGAATCCGGCCGAAGGTGGTAAGCCATCTGAAGTGCAACTCCAGAATACCAAAACTGACCGGAGCCTGTCAGCACTATCCGTCTGAATCTCATTATCCTTCCTCTCACCAGAAGAAAGTAGAAATTTTTTTTTTTTTTTAAAAGCAACTAGAGGAGATGATTTTCCCCTCTTTATCTTCTTGCAAAATTGTTTGCACGTTGCAACCCAAGCATTTTTGAGATCATCTCTTAGCAGTACTAATGATGTGTGGTGATGTTACAATTCATGTTTTAAAAAGCGCAGAAACATATAATAAGCGCTTGCAAGGCTTGATTGAGTAATGTCACATGTGTTGCATGATTTTTGCTCTATCATGACAGTCCTTTATGACAATCGAACTCTATATTACCGTGCCTTGATTGCATGGTTTTTGCATGTGGTAACTGTGAATGATCAAGGAGAAACAATATACACTTTTCACCTAATTTTAACTTATACTAATTTGCCCCACTGCATGGTTTTTGCATGTGTTAACTGTTAGTGATCAAGAAGAAACAGTGCAGAAAACTATGCATGTAAGTACTACATATGAATTATATATAATAAGTACTGCATGGAGGGTAAGAGGGAGGAGTCTATATAACAAATGATGCCCACAAATATGGATCTCGTTTTGTCGGGGTGTGGAAGTGGAGGAGAGATAACAACAATCCCTTATCCTGGCAAGGAAAGGAACATTATCTTGCCAACAAGGAAAAGAATAATGATCATCCTGTCTTTCTTGCCAGTGACGAAGAGGATGATGGTCAAGTTTATCAATTCTAAGGTAAGTCCAATGCCAACCCATTAATGGGGATTACGAGAATGCTGTATATGGGGAGGAACCAGTGGGATCCCATAGAATTTTCAGAAAAGACAGTTCATCGTACATACTAAATATATATGGGTATGGATGAAACTCCTCTGTCGATTTCTTCCATAACTGTATCTCTGGCATGTTTAATGAACTGTTTGTTTCGGATGTTCTATTGGACCCAACTGGTTCATCCGCCATAGCACTCTCGTAATCACCATCAATGGCATTCGACTTGCGTTGGAATTGATCTACATGACTATCTTCTTCCTCTTCACTGTCAAGAAATACAGAAGAATCATACTAGGATTTGTCCAGCTTTCTGTATTATACTTTTAGTTCAGCTGCTAGGGGCCGAAGAATCTTGCGGAAGGTGTTAAGTCATCGGAAGTGCAACTCCAGAATGCCAGAACTGACTAGAAGATATCAGCATCACCCGTCTGATCTTCCTCACCAGCAGGAAAGAAGCAATTTTTTCTTTTAGTGATTAGAGGAGGAATTTTCTCTCTAATAGGTTTGTTTTTTCTTGATTCAAATACTTCTGCAGTTTGCACATTGCATCTAATTAATTAGCATTCTTGAGATTATCACTTTGTAATGCTAATGTATTGATGTTATAATAATTCGTGTTATAAGAAGCGCACTAACATATTAGACCCGACTTATGTCACGTGTTCAATGGTTCGTGATGAGTTATGGTGGTTTTTTTTTACGTGTTAATATAGTAGTAATTGGAGTATGGGAATTGGGGATAAGTGGAGGTTTAGAGAAATGAAAAGTTTTTAGTATTTTGTGGGAGCGATTTTTCATTCAAAATTTCATTCAAATTTCCACCCACACCTTACAAGTTATTAAGGCATATTTATAGGCATACAGTGTCGGTGACATCATCGGCTTCTTTATACAAAAATTTTGGATCAAATTTAAGGTCTACAATTTTCCTAATTAATATAGCAACATTTCTTAGAAATTATTTAGTGCCATGCAAATCTACTTATTTCTAGATTTTTTAGTTTTCTAGTTTTTTCTAGAAATGAGCAACAGCACTTCATCATTATCATACATTTGGCTAGCAATACCATGCCTAAGCTCAGGGATGGTTTCCATACCCTTTTACACCTTATGAGAAAGAGAAACCTTCTTTTACCCCCTATGTTAGATATATACACACACACGGGTCATAATAAAGAAGAGGATCGCCCATAAGGTTGGGCTCTTGAAGCCCAATACTTTTCACTCAAGTCCAGAAATCACTTCCAATACGGGCCGGGAGGCTTGTGATTGCAAACTTCATAAACGGGACCACATTACGATTTACGCAGCCGAAGGTCTTGCTAGGCCGCTAGGCCGATCTGTATGAATTTTACATGGCCACATTGGAGCTTTGCACGAAATTGCTTCTCTCACAAAAGGATATATGATAATCGATTAAGATCGAAAGTCTTGCATTGTGAGGTGATGATTTGTTTGATTGTTTTATTTCTCGTGATTTTGTTAGATTGTTCATAATTAATCAACAGTTTATATATATATATATATATTCTTCACGTGTGGAGTTGAAATTTGAATCAAAGAACTCTGATCAAATCAATGAATATCATTTTTATTATCAAGTTTTAATCCTCTGGATCACTTTGAGAATCCGAAAAAACTGGCTTCACAGTTTCTGCTATTTCTTGAGTAGAGCTAGCTAAATTTATGTGTGCATACCAACTGTTTGTCATAATTCGAGTAGAATAAAACTCAAAATTAGATGTGTATTTGGTTTGGATATGCAAGCATTAAACCCATGTGCTGGTCGTCTCCTTGGTTGCAGTGGAGAGTGTAATTATCCATTAAGAATAGCGATTTAATTGTTCAGTATATTGGATTAATTGTCGAAAAATATGTATATACATGTGTTTATCTATTGCCCTGTCTACATATTGAATAGTTTTTGTTCAATATACTGTGTCGATAGCAACTTAATTAAGTAACAAAGTGGAGGATGGTGGTTGAAAAGACAGTGACCTCAGAAATAGATGAATAAACCGAGGCAGAGTCAGTGTATCAGCCCCACTTGTAAAAAGAAAGAAAGCAGCATTTCCCCTCTAAAATCCCACTTCCACTTTAGATCAATGATCTTTCTTTGTGTGAGCATATACAAATAGACCAACACTAAGGAAACATATCTCTAGAGCATTGTTCCTTCTCAGCCTCTCTCAGGTGCTTTTTCTCTTTATAAAGTTTTTTGCTTTTTAATTCATCACCCTTACTAAGCTATCTACTTCATCGAGTTTAACCTTTCATTTCATCCTTACCTTTGTCTAAAGCTACCATCCCAAAAAGAAAGTTCAAAATTTCCAGTCCATTTCTGGTCAAAAGATAAAAAAGATACCTCCACACACCTCTTGCCATACCTTAGCAAATAAGGAATTGATTAGAACCGAAAAGCATGCATCCTGCTATATCTCTATGCGCATCTCTTGCATACGCGTAAACTACGCGTATAATTATAAACCTCATATTCACTTGTGATAATATTTCATGATGAGATTACCAGTATAAGTGAAACTCTGAAAAGGCTTAAAACGTCACCAAGAGCCTTTGGAGGGCAGGGAGATTGGAGGAAAAGGTGTATCCCGGGTAGATGTTTCGTCCCACCAATGACACTCGAGTAATAATTATCTAAATAGATTCCTCCACTAATTAAGAATTTAATTAACATAACAAAAAGTGCATGATCCTGCTTTAATTGGATGGGGAAATCACTAGGGTTTTTGCTGATAGGTTCATGTATTTGCTAGCTACTTCCTAATAGATACCTTAATAAAATTTTGGGTGGGTTTGTGATAGTTTTGGCTTCTAGACCTAGATATAAAATGCTTCCTAAAGAAACAATCTTAAGCCAACTTCGGAGAAAATAGCTTTTGGGTGGGTTTTGCTTTTCAAAATATGTTCCATATTGGCACTTGACAAGCTTCGCCTCTCTTTACTAAAATGTGTGTGTGTGAGCTTATTTTATTGCTAGGGTCATTCTTTAATGTAGCTTTACGATATAGCTAGGTTAATGGTGTTACATTTTCTAGCCTCTGAACTTCTATTGATATACTTCATTGAGAGCTATAGTATTGCATAGGATTAGATACAACAGGACATAATGAACTAACAAGTTGAATCCCATATATACTTGATATTATCAAGTTGTGTTTAATTAGATATAATTGTTGGATAGTTTGAGATAAGGGAGACATGAAATAAATTGACTTGGGTAGAATTGAAGATTAATGAAAGGTTGTGAATACAAGTGTAATGCGTTGGAAGACAAGGAACATGATAGGTTGCCTCCCCTGATTCCAATAACTTGTGAGTGAGAGAAGTGATGCTTTTTTGGATGATAATTTAAGCCTAATTAATGATGCTAAAATATGCATAATCTATTGCCTCAAAAAGATTCATGGGTCTGCTATATATCTTTTGGGGATTAGTGTAGTTTGATAACTTTATTAGGGTGTGGAAACCCTCGATAAAAAGCTATCCTTTCTTTAGCGTTTAGATGTGGAAACCAACATGTCGTTTGAGTAACAATTTGGTCAGTAACATTTGAGAAGGAGCTTGATTTGTCATAAATCTTTCATTATAGCAAAATTGGCCAAATTTATGTTGAATCGTTATGCTAGCATCCAAATCATTACGACATGTTTTCAGGATAATTTAACGGAGTTATAGAAATGATTTTTGCACTGGTGGCTGATTCAATTCAACGAACTTATCACTTTGGAAAAATTGTGAGCCAACTTGCTACTGAAACAATAGGTGGAGTATTTTCGTTATTGAATTGTTAGTGTTGGGGATATTATTCCTCAATTGAATCCAACGGCAACAACTGGCAAACACATGGAAAGTGGACTCAATTTTTAAAAATATTTCTCATAGTTGAACTAAAGAGGAAATTGTTCTCACTTGAAATTATGATGTTTTTAATTATTCCACTAAGGAATCCGTTAATGTGCTTGTTCCTCCAAAGCAGATGCTCACACATGCAACAATTTTCGCCCAGAGTCACATTTTAATGCTATTGTGGCCCTCCAAATCAAGCTGGTAACAATCCATTAACAAGGAAATTTACCATCTTCTCGTCGATTGATTTGACATTGAACACATCACTTCGTCTTTCTTGCTACAATTCATAGAATCTTGTAATAATAATTTCAAAATATGTAATGAATTGATATAATGAAGTTGCTATATGTAATACAGATGAGATTAGTCCAAATTTATATATTTATTTTTGTGCCCTTAAAATTATTATTATTATTTTTTTTTTACATATCCATTTCTTCAACTATAGTTGTGTCATCATTGCGGCCCCCAACCACTGGAAATGGTTTCTTAATGGGAGGGTAATTTTTTTTGACATTCTAAAGTCAATGTGCGTGCTATTGATGCCTTGAAAATATTGGAAATGTGAAAGCCAGTCAACAGACAAGTCAAGTCAAAGTAAATATGGACGAATTTCACTTTCTAAACTTTGCTTCTTATAACATCTATAATACTACATTATCAAATTCAGTGTCTCGTTTTTTACCGTTACTTTTACATTATAATGGAATGTTCTTTATCAACTCATTTAATTTCTACTGTGTAAACTTGACATAGTACTTATTTATTCAGCATTAAAAATTTAGGTCATTTGTTTCAAAAAGCTCTTGTAACTTTCAAGCCAATTCATTTTTAGAAAACATTAGTCTGCTCTTTTATCTTTGTGAAAATCATCCTTAACATAATCTTAGCTTTGTAAATTAGGCTTAGTTGGTTATTCATTTTCACGACATCTTAAATTGACCTTGTTTGTCCACTAGAAACTTTTGTGGTCATTCAGCATCCTAAAATGCTTTTTGTATGCCTCGTTTAAACTTAAAAAAAATTTCACTTAGTTGTTATTTCTTTATTTGCGGACTCTCCAAAATCCACTTGAAAATTTTTGAGACCTCTCCACAACACATCATCATCCACATTTGCGTTTACTGTGATCCCATAACGAGACCAGTAACTGTAAATTAAATGGGAGTACATTACATTACATGGTCAACTCTAGCCAAACAAGTATGGGGTGGCAATAACGCACCCGACAGTGCCCCGACCGTAGAGAATGGCTATTGTTTTATATGATATGATTCTTTCTCTGTCTTGATCTGGCACGTTATGCGATTCCCGATGGCCCCCAACGGCTCAGATCCAATTGAATTCCCTTTTCCCTCGACCCCCAGTCGCCACCGGCGCAAGTTAGTCACCCCCCATTTAATCAGCCCACTTAAAACAGTGATTTCCCAGAGACACCCACACCAATCACCACCCATGGCCACTTTACAGAGAAAAAGTCCACATGGTTATAATTGTAATTTCACTTCTGAAAAATGAATATAAATACCAGTGGCATCACTACGTTCAACTTTAGCTGCAAAGAACACCTACGAGTGGTATCCTAAAGGAGCGAAATTACTATACAGTTCCTCCGGAATCTAATCCCGATCAGCTCCTTGGGTTCGAATTACAAACTAGTGAATTGATTTTTCTTCGGAAAAGTCAGCGCCGGAAATTTATAACCGGAGCTGGGAAAAATAGTACTTCGCATGATGGGATTTTGCATCTGTCCGTTGGAGACTCCGGCGAGGTTGCTCTGGAGCACTAGTTTCTTCCGCCATAAGCTCATGTTATTCTAGACCAGTATAAAATTATCCTTATCCTCATATTATTAAGTACTCTACTGTCTTATATTTCGCCGGAAAAGAATAAGTATATACACAGGCCCTCTCTCTGTGTGTGTATATTATATTAAGATCGGTGTATTGAATTGCCGGAGATCTGACAAAATAAATGGAATCCGGTCGTATTTTCTTTGATCCCTCTTACCATGGCAATATATTATTTCTTGGGAACGGCGGCTCCGTTTATCGAGGTAGTCAATAATAACATTTCATTTGTTTCCCTTGTTACCCCTATGAAATGGACTCTCTCTCTCTCTCTCTCTCTCTCTCTCTGTGTGTAAATTAATAGTCTTTTTTAATTTAATCTCACAAATAATGATAATAACAACAACAATAATAAGATCATCTTAGCTAATTATAGAATTCTAAGAGCTTAGGTGCATATGCTTTGCATAAACTAATGCACTGATATTAAGGCAATGATTTTTGTGTTTCATTTAGTATAATAGTCGAAATTCAGTTTTATGGATGATTATATTGAAAAATTATTACTGTTAAAGGAGCAAGATCGGCGATGAACATGGAGGAAACCTCGAAGAGGCGTCCCTTTTTTAGTTCGCCAGAAGAATTGTATGATGAAGAATATTATGACGAGCAGTTGCCGGAGAAGAAGCGCCGTCTCACTCCTGAGCAGGTAGATTTACTTCTTTCTTGTTTATCTTTAATTTCATTTATTATCTTTACAAGCAATTTTGCATGGTTTTCCACCAGCTAGTTAGCCTGATGACATGGAAACAAAGAGTTTTGTTCTACCAAATATTTGTTTATTGTCACGCTGCTTCATAACCTTGAGAAGTTCCTTTGAATAAGAGTAGTTAGCATAGCATATCCATTATCTGTGTACTATAGTATCTAGCTATATTATAAGCATGAAAATATTGTTAGTTCGTGTTCTAGTTTGCCAATTATCTAACAAATGAACTGGTATCTAATGCATAAATGACCGAAAAGTGGTCATAATTTTTTGCACTAGTAGTATGTAATTACTCCTCTTTGCTTTCTGGGTTGGGTTTATTTAGGTGCACATGCTGGAGAAAAGCTTTGAAGCGGAGAACAAGCTGGAGCCAGATCGCAAAACCCAGTTGGCCAAGAAGCTCGGTTTGCAGCCACGACAGGTGGCGGTGTGGTTCCAGAACCGCCGCGCTAGGTGGAAGACCAAACAGTTGGAAAGGGATTATGATCAACTCAAGTCCTCTTATGACTCCCTTTTGTCCAACTATGACTCCATTCACAAGGATAATGAGAAACTGAAAGCCGAGGTAAAAGCAAATCTTGATAGGAACTTGTGAATTTTTTCAACTTTTTTGCCTTAATGTAATATTGGGTGGCTCTTCCGAATCTGAACGACCACATAGAACTTCAGTACTTGAAAATATGATCTCAGTTGGCTTCACGCGCGTAGTATTTCAAGGGTGACCCTTGTTAATTACAAGGTCACTCAATAGCAACTCTGAAAAAGACATTGGCATCTTTCTTAATCTTTCTCTCATAAACTCCTGGCCGTCCCCGTTCGTATATATTGATGACAGGGACCTTTTGGACTGGGTCCTAAAAGCTCAATATTCGTCCTGAGCATTAAAATTACATATATATATATATATATATCTGTCAAGCTCACCAATTTTGTTCTTGCATCAGTCAAATAAAATAGCATCTGCTGTTATGGGTGATTTGCACTTTCAGAAACGAATAAACCTTCTTAGTTCGTGGATAAATGGTAATTGAAGAAAATGATTGTAATAGAACTTAATATGATCATGCATTGGGTGATTCTGTATGTTGTTTGGTGTAGGTTCTTTCATTGACCCTGAAGCTGCAAAACAAAGAGGCTGCCGGTGAGAAACCGGATCGTCTCCCAGTGGTTGCTCCCCAAGATTCACCCGTTGTCCAACCAGTCGTGAAAATGGAGGACCGCCTCAGCAGCGGGAGTGATGGAAGTTCAGTGTTGGATGAGGAAGGTCCACAGCAAGTGGACAGCGGCGATTCCTATTTCCCAAACAATTATTACATGAATTGTCTGGCTGCAGGGGTGGAGGGTGTTCAATCGGAGGAGGAGGAGGGCAGTGACGACGGAGGAAGCTGTTTCCCACACGTTTTAGTGTCTGCGGAAGAAGAGCAACATGAGGAGGGCGAGCCACTGGGCTGGTATATCTGGTCTTTGGATAATTAATTAGTAATAATAATTATTTGCCATGTTGAGTGCTTTCACATTTCTGCTTGTTATGTGATAATGTATCACAAGCTTCCCATATGGTAGCCCAGAGAAGCAAGTGTAAAACTTGAGATAATTGTCTAATTAAGCAATTATATGAAAAAGAATAAGACATTGAAAGTAGATTGATTCTGGTTTGTAATGCAAAATCCAAAGCTCGTACAATGTGTGTACGTCTTCCCCAATTAAAATCACATACTAAGTTAAGATTCCGTTGAAGATATATATAGGGATTGGAAAACCTCGTTTTGATAGCTCGACCAGTGTTTAACATCTGTAAATTAATAACCTAACTAACTTCAATGGAAAGGCCTTATAAATCAATTACTAGAATAACACTTTATAATGAAAAATCTCTGGTCGTTAATAGGTCACCCTCCATTCTTGGTGGGTGTATATATGCCTGTCATGTGACAAAAGGTGTCATTAAAAATAATCAAATACCATCATCGTATGTAGCAAAATAATCTAATCTAATAATAATGATACATGTTCAACAAGCAATACTAAAATCACCGCCCGACGATAGAAAATATAATTGGGATTAATTTGATGCCATTTTCGCTTACGTCTCTGACAGTGACTGAAAAAGAAAGGAGGGTGATTTTGGACCTCAAGCCCTACGCGTCTGCTGAGTGAACTTTTGTTTGCTCACCAACTACAAATGAATAAATAAACAGCCCCGCAGAGAAATCTACTAGTACTCTTCTAACTATTCTTTTGAAAATAAGGATGTGGATTAATGAAAACTAATTGATGCTCTTTATTTATTTATTTATTTATTTTTAATTACAAGTTAGTTGCAACTTATTTGTAAGACATTGAAATTTTTATTAATGGAGCAACTAACTTCTCAAGCCTAGGTTAGGGGGAAAAATACTTCTCAAGCCTAAATTTGAGTGAAGTTTTCTTGGTTGGTCCGGGGGAGCGTTGTAACATTAGAGATATATATATATATATATGTTTTTCTTTAGAATATTGTAAAGTCTATCTTATTATTAATATATAAATAAATAAATAAAATAAAATAAGACAAAGCAATTGATCTTTAAACGTAGAAAGAAGTCAATTATTATCAAGAAACTCACTAGAAATTATAAGTTTTTCATATGGCTGGAGTATTTAGATTTCTCTAGAAAAAAATGTCATGAATGGGATTGTTGATTTTTTCTTTACTTTGGCATGGTAAGTAAATTAAAGCACATACACATGCAACAAATTCATTCTAGCATATGAAAAACAGAACTATAAGCTCCACTTCTAATAGAAATATTCAAATTCTGCAGTCAAATAGACAATTTTAACTCGAAAAATAATCTTCAAATTGATGGAACTTTTTGCAAATTCAATTGGGCATCTCAACCTAAGAGGAGATGGCTGTAATTTCTAGTAGGAACTCTTGAACCTTTTACCAATTGAAAGAATGTTGGACTACATATTATGACACAATCGGTTAAAAATATTGGTGCACACTAGCTCAATCTATATGGTATGTTGAAGGTGTATGTGACTATTAACAAAAAAGAATAATCGTGAATGAATATAAGTAGGATTTTCCCCATTTGAGTTATAATTTTCTCATCTCAATACCTGATTTTGTGAAATATGATTTTAAAATTAATTGGTATTTGAATTTTCAAATCAAACATACGGTAAGGTCAAAAAATTAAAGATTAATTTATGAAATGGGTCATATTCAAAAATGAGATGTAACATCAATTCAAAAACATTTCCTGTGTTGAAGCGTCAGTTCAAAATTTGAACCCTCAACTTTCAATTATTCCCGTTAACCCGTTTTAAACACACAAGTGGCAGTTTTGACTTTTCGCGCGAGAACCAGGGGTAATTACGGTACTCCAAAATGCAACATCCACGTAAATACCCGGCTCTGCCTCTCCGGGTCGGGCATAAATCACCCGCCGTCTGTTTTTACTGCATCCTTTTCGCCGGTTATGAAAATCTCTTTCCCCCTCTTTACTTCCCATTTTATCATTTGCTCACTGACACTCGCACCCGGACATAAATTTTCATATTCACGAATCTGTTGATTCAGCTTCCCTGCCAATTTACGGTCGCTGCTTCACCAATCGCATCGCTCTCTCTTTTGTGGTAATGTCTCTGCATTTGCGTGTCAACTATGTGTATAATCCTTCGAGGCATTGAACTTTGAATGAGTACGCGATTTCTTATTGGAATTATTAGTTTTAAGTTGACGGTAGTGATGAGTATTGTATGGAGTGAGATCTTTTACTTGATTTATTTTTGAAGTTATCTGGGCGGAGTTTGGTTTAGTGATCGCCGAATGGTAGATCTTGACGGTAATTGTCGGTAATTACTATGGCTTTGTTGATGCGAGCCCATTTCTCTTGGTGATTTACTTGGATATTTTGTTTTATGGAGTAGTTGAGTTTGTAGATTGGGGGCATATGATTCTAGTGATTTACATTGGGTTGTGCACTAACGGAAATTATACAATTATAAGTCGATTTGTTAGGTAGTGTCTTTCCCACATTGGAATTACAATATTCATTATTTGGTGGAATTAATTTGGTTTATCGCCTGCATTGACTGTCTTTAGTGAAGCTAGCAAGTAAGCGAAGGAATTTGATATTAGATTGTTAAGATCAATGTCAAATAGTTGAGACATGGTTAATTATCAATTTTTATGATATTCAAGGAGAAAGAGTAGAACTCAGTTTCCCATAATTTCAGTAGTTCATTCAAAGTAAATATGTTTAAGTGTAACAAAGCACGCTTTGTGTATGAGTGTATGTTGAGATGGTATGAGTTTGATTTTCCTAGAAGGTGGATCAACAGTCTGGATTTGTTTTCCCCAAATAGAGAGGTTGATTTGTTACATGCTTACTATTTCATGGGAACATATGGTCAATGTTCTGATCTTTCTTTGACAGGTATCTAGGACCTGCATAATGTCAGCAACAGCTCTCAGAGATGTTAATACAATACCTGAATCTGAGAGGAATGCTGGAAGCTCTCATAACGGAAACTTTCTGAAGCCTCAGAATGAGCACACAGATGAAAACATTGAACAAAAGCAACACACAAAGACGGCCTCCTTGGTTGAAACTCCTATTAATGGAGGTGGAACAGAGAATAATGGATGTGAGGTGGTGAATTTAGAAGTGGAATACTTTGAATCTGAGAATTTGAATGCTGTAGAAGACATCGAGAGCTGTATAAAGGTAGGAATGCTCTCCGCAAAAACAATGTTTCTTACAAGATTGTCTCCCTACATAATATCCCATTTTATGTTAACATGTTCCAGATGAAAAAGGCCTCCTCTCTTCCAAGAGGATTCGCGGCATGTCAAGCCCTGGTATCAAACTCTAATCCACATGCTTCTTTCTTTGTTTTTTGTTTTCCAGACACTCCTGTCCAGACTAGATTCCAAAGATTGGGTTTCACTGTGTGAGGCACTAAATGACGTACGCAGATTGTCTATATTTCAAAAGGAAGCAATGGTTGGAATATTGTAAGTATCATCTTTATTTGGTGCTTCAATTGGCAAAACGCAATGAGAGCCACATTCGTTGAATTTTCTTTGGATGACCCTATCATTCTGGTGCAGGAATGATGTGATGCCCTTTATAGTGAAATCGCTTAAGAATCCAAGAAGTGCTGTTTGTAAAACTGCAATTATGACTTCTGCTGACATTTTCAAGGCATACAGTGATGACATCATCGATTCACTAGATCCATTGGTAAGTAGTTCTCTTTCAAATTCAGATACTGTATTTATCTATTAGATAGTTTTGTATGTCCATTACTTTCTTGCAATATATTCTCTGCATTATTCTTTACAGACTACTTTGTTCTCCGTTGTATAGCTTGTACAACTTCTTCTGAAAGCTTCACAAGACAAAAAATTCGTATGTGAGGCAGCTGAAGGTGCTTTGATAGCTTTGACAACTTGGGTTTCTCCTGTTCTATTGTTGCCCAAGCTGGAACCTTATATTAAGAACAGAAATCCTCGAATTCGGGCGAAGGCTTCTATCTGCGTTTGTCGAAGTGTCACTCTACTGGTAAGAAATTATTTCACCTAAGCCTTACTACGTTCATTGCTTTAATTCATATTTATTTTATAGCCACTTCTCATATTATGTACATTGTGTGATCTGGCTTCAGAGGTTGTAGTTGCCGAGAAAAGACCACACAATTTATTTCTGGATTTCAAACCTTATTCTGGAAAATGATCAATTGCGTTTGCATCACATTCTGCAGGGAGTTGATGGGATTAAAGCCTTTGGAATTGACAAATTGGTCCAGATAGGTGCATCCCAACTCAGTGACAGGCTTCCTGAGTCTAGGGATGCAGCTCGTGCCCTGTTGTTGGAGCTGCAATCGCTGTATGAGAAATCTCATGGCCTAAAACCCACTGCTTTATCCGAGGAATCAGAGGTAGCTTCTTGGGAGAATTTCTGTCAATCAAAGCTTTCACCTTTGGGTGCTCAAGCTGTCCTTCGTGTGACTAACATCACACAGGAGGGAATTGTTCTGGGTTCATAATAATGTTCATATCAATCTGTCCAAGATGAGCATTAGTGAGTATTATCATTTTTCATATCCTACCTATTCGTTATTATATACATGTATATACCTTGGAAGTTTGAGATGTTTGGGAGAGGCGTTTTGAAGCATTTTTAATTGGGGCTCTAGACCCTACTGTAGCATTGGAATTGGATTGTGATTACCAGTTATTGCTAGTTATGGGCGACAATTTAACCATGAATGGCGATTTACATTCAATTTTGACTCGGCATTTTGTCCTGTAGTTCTCTTTCCAAGGTTCCTTCTGAGTCTTGCAACAGGAAGCAATGCATCCACTTAATACTTTTTACCTAATATCGAAAGCAAACAAATCAAAGCTTGGGAAGGGACGTCACCTGTGTTTGAATAATGCAATGTAGACGGTTTATTTGAAGCAGAAGAAATGAGAAGGTGAAATTCACATGAAGTAATATTCACTTCTGTGTAATATAATTTCTAATTATGTGCTGAAATCCTGTGAGAGGTATCGATCAAGAAGAGTTCCATTGCTGTTGGCTACTTCAGTTGTATATGCAAGCGCTTCCGGAATGTTTTATTCTTTGCAGAATACATATTCTTATGTTATGTCCATACAAGAATTTGCTGAGTTCAACAGAAATTGAAAAGACACAAGGAAAAGAAGTGGCAGAATGGCCTTTAATTTGAATAAGAAGATCATTTTCAGCAAGTATAATTATCTTCTATCCTATCGACTAGTGAAATGTACAAAACTGTCATATTTAGAAGAGATTCTGACCTCTCACTCAGTTTGTTTTTCTATTTTTCCATGTTAAATAATTCACTAACTAAACTTCCTCAGAGAAATCAGGCTCGACCGGTTTAAACAATTTGGGCATCTTTAAGCTTGAAGAAGCAGCTTCAGCTACCTGAACCTTGTGAAGGACTCCTCTCCTTGTATTTGCAGCGAATTTCGATGCCAAAATCGTGGCACCAAGATGTTGAGCCTTACTTGGACTATCAGTTGGTGAAATTTCATCAACTTCATCATCAGAATCTCCTTCTTCTGTGTAATAACTTTCCTGTCCCCTTGACACATAACGGAAGCTTTCTTGCAAAGCCAATTCCTTTGTCAGCTTCTTCTTCTTGAATCTTCTCCACGCGACTTGTATGAAGAAAGCACCCCATGTCCTCCACTGTTGAGAATAGTATCTAAATGCATGCTGCAGTTTCTTGCTATGAAGGCGCTTAAATTGAAAAGCGAAAAATTTAAGGTCTTCAGCTGCAAGTGCAAAAGCCTCCACCTCTGTCAGGGTTCTGACAGTTCTCGTGGACGAAGGCAAGTTTAGACTTGAGTTTGGTACTAAAGCCCATGTCAGCAATTCCTCCCCACAAAAGTCACCAGGACGAAGGGTGATGGAATTGTAGAACCCTGTTCTTCCTCCATTAGTCGTGGAGCTCTCCAGTTGACCTCTAATGATAAACAGCATCTCGTTCACTGGATCACCTTCTCGCACAATGTAGCTCCCTTCTGTGCTCAAGGATGAGACTAGACGTTCGCATATGGCATCAAGTAGTTGATCGTCCATTTGAGAGAAAAATGGAACCTACAAAATCAGTTGATATATATTATAACTTTAAAGAAACTGTGCCAGTACTTTGCATAGACAAATAGTATAGTATAAAGGATCCAATAACAACTGAAAAGTTTAACATACACGGCGAACAAGGTTAAGACATAGATGCCTTTGAATTTGACGACGAAGATCCAGAGGCAATGAGCGCAATATAGATTCTTCGTTGACACCTCGTGTGGCAAGCCATTTATACTGGTTAAACCGACGGACACGTTCTTGCAATTCTGGAGGCAACTGGCGATGCCTCATCCATTCTTCAGTATCTCTTCTCTTTATTCTCCACTCTTCAACTCTTACCGTCATCGAATCCAAGTAAGTCTGATTGAGAAAGGAAAACTGTAAATGACTCTGGAGAAACATTTTTTGGATAAAAACAAGAGAGCGTAAAACTCCTATTGGACTCAGAGCTCAATTACCAGAATTTTTCTGTTTGATTCTAACTGCCATGAGTTTCTCACAGTTGCAACTATTTATTTATATTAATGTTTGCCAACTTAAAGACAGAAATTTTACCTGCATGTTGCCGATCAGCCGTGCAAATAGAATAAGTCCACCAATGCATAAGATGATGCAAAATAATGTCTCACCAAGATAGGTACTCGTCGTCAAATTCTGTCCATATGAACTGCAAACGAATGTAAATACCATATCAAAGTGATTCATTCACGATCAACAAGGGTAAGAAGCATGATCCTAAACTATAAACAACATGTAGTAAATAATCGTTTTCAGTTTCTTGTCCTTTGAGAATTATACACACTCAACTGCACTAACAGACAAGATATTATTCATTCTCAAGGAAGTTAAATCAATGTGTTCTGTTTTTTCAGAATATATTTCAATTATCATTTGTGAACAGAACAGGAATTCAAATAAAGATTATGTATTGCATTCAGTGAAGCTTAGCACCTTTGGAAGTCCTGAAAAAGCAAGGCAACACATGCCATTCCGAATTCTTTTAGTAAATAATCATATTAGTTAAAAAGCGAGAAAAGAAACGGCAGACGGCGCATGAATCAGTCAATGTTTCAAAAATAAAGGAACAAATGAAAAATGCAGAGATGAGCAAGGAACACATGGACAAGAGGTGAAGGAAAGATGAGATGGAAACTCCAAATGGTCACACCTCAAGTTTCTTAAACCCCACCAAAGGCAGTATATATACTTCTCAATGAAACGTGATGAAGCGACTTCACTAGTAAAAGCATCGGCGAACATTCCAAACTTGAAATCGGAATCTTCATTTTTAGCATCGCATCGAGAAAGAAGAAGTGTGCTGTTGAGCCAATATTGCCGCTCAAGACTGTCGACAGAGTCAGAGTTACAATCAAGAAACTCATATAAACAAGGTGGGACTGTATGAAATTCATTTTTACATCCTTCCTTCCAGCAAGAGTGTTGCCTCCCTATTGATGCCAGATACCATGTAGCACCTAGTACCTGTAGCATTAATTAATGAAAGGAAAAAAAAAAAGAAAAATCAAAATCAAAATAGGTAATTAAATTCGGCCGCACTGTTAAGGACAAGATGGGGTATCTAAATGTGCTTACATGGCTAGCTAGTATATAAAGAAGCAGATTATATGCAGCTCCTGCCCAGGCAGTCTTAGCTATAAATCCTGTGGTTTTGATGATCCGCTGGTTCAGAGGAAAAATGACAAATAAACGTGGAACATATTGAATGAGGACAATAAGTGCAAGAGTGTTGTTAGCATGACCAGTTCCTTTCGTTTTTGTTGCCGGAATAATCAACCAAATGACAATCTGCAACAACAACAACAGAAGACAGGGAGTCTCAGACTTGTAAAATTGAAGTAACTCCACCAAACGTAGTTTTGATTTTAGGACCTTGGTATAAAATTAGTAGCAATCAACTACATCAAACTTTGTTGAGAAATTGTTTTCAAAAAATAAATGTAAACATAAAGCATATGTTGCTAGAGAAACAACCATATCACCGTATTGCCTTTCATAACTAACCATAAAAGAAAGAGCAACTTAGCTTCAAATTACAAAATGCGTTTCGCTTCAATTTCTAATCCCACAGAATAATGCCCCCATCAGATCATTACAAAAACTTTCCCCACTTTTATATCCAAATTTCAAGGTGAAGGTTTCTAGTAAATTTTCAAATTTAATAACTAGATAAAAAATATACCAAAAGAGATCTAATTAATAAACCTGCGGCAATGGGAGCGTAGCGGTGAGGTCGACAATAAAATCTGTCTTAAGATACCGCATTGTGATTTCGCGAGCATCCATGACCAGCTCCCCACGCCCGAAAACCCGAGAATTTGGAGCCACAAAAGCTGTCCTAAACTTCATGAGATCTGGAGGAGGTAAAAGAGGTCAAATAGGGTTCGGAAATAAGTGATGGTAAGGGAAGCATCGTCATCGGTGGACATACAGGCCTGACCGCCTACATATGGTAGATAAAAATATAGGGGATCGATAAAGAGGGAGATTATGCAAGTGACCAAGAATACATGGTTCCAGAGATTGACAATGTCGCTGTTGGGATCGAGGATTTGATACCTCCATAATATACTAAGCGGCTGGAGCTCGTCAACAGGGGCGGTGGCTGCAGCCGAATTTTCTATTAGTGTTCGCCGTATCTGGCGGAAGTGGGACGCCGGCCTGGAGAATATTCTATTCATCTTCCATGGCGGAGCCCGATCATTCTCGGATTCCCCGCAATTTCTTCTCCTTGCTTATTATTTGTACAAAACAACCATCCAAAAGAAACGATTAGGTTAAAATCAAAATGTATGTATCAAGAATTATAAACGATGAATTGGATGCTTAATTTGATAAGCTTTCTCCCTAAGTAGAAATTAAGAGAGAGAAATGAGAGATTATGGAAAAAATTGGGAAAGATTGAGGGTTTGGAGTTGGAGAGAGAAAAAATGAAGGTTCAATTCATGACCGTTGAGTTGTTTAAGGTGGTTAATAGTGTGAAGCGCGGGAAATTCGGGGTTTTGTAATGCCTTCTTTCTTCGGGGAAAATTTTTTGAGGGAAAATAGGGAGTCTACCAAGCAAGCTCACACTAAATAAATGAGAAATCATTCTAATACTCCAAAAGGTCTCATGACTTGCTTTTTTTGGCAAAATCAAGGCTAATTTTACAACAAGCCATCTCGTCTCGAGTCGCTTAATTAGTTTTGAATTGAGTTAAGTAAATCTCTAGCCAATTGCAGAGATTGGTGGATGAAGAGAAGGTCTTACAAGCTTCCAGACCAATGCATATTATACGATGGAAGACAACTCCAAAGCTTGCTAGTTTCTTGACCTACACTTTGTTGACTGCGATTTAGAATTTTTATACTCAAAATGACGATTTTCTTGTGAGTGAATATAAAAGATGCCCTTTTCCCAGTAGCAATAATAATAATCTATACGTTAATAATATGAGCAGTTTGTCTAGTTTTATATTTTTCCGCTACATGTTTGACATTGTAAGTTGACTGCTCTATATGTGAAGCAATCTAGCAGCCAACTATTGTACTTAGACGAAAAATTCTTTAATCATTTGTTTTCTATTGTAATGTATTTTGTTTTAAATTATTAATGTGACCATAATATGTAATAATGTATTCAAAAGATTAAAATCATTTTGATTTCTTTTCTTCAATGATTGTTGAATTGCTTTAATTTTTGTTTAATTATCGTATATTTTTACACATTTTTATCATATTTTATTGTAAGACGTCTCACTATAACCAATAATGTAACATGTAGGACTTTATATATTTGAGTTTTGGTTTGGCTTATTAAATTGATAAAAATATTAAGTAAACTACCGAGTATTTGAATTTGTATATGTTACAATTTTTTTTGTTATACCTGCGTAGTAGTAGTAGTAATAATAATAATAATAATAATAATAATAATAATAGATACACAGTCGATTAGTTTAAATTTTGGTATATATAATTAGAGTCATGCATTATGCCTTTTTACACTTCAATTTTCCTTAATCGTGCTTAAATATGAAAAAAAAAAAGGCCATAAAATTTTATCTCAAGGTTTGATCACATCTTATATTTTTTGGGCCATACTAATTATCAAAAATGAAGAAGGGCGGCAATAAGAAAAGAAGAAGAAAAAGGAAAAATTTTGAAAATTGCACGAGTGCCCAAGAAATATCCATATTCTTGTTAAGGGAATATTTGTCATGAGCCGGAGTGGGACCGGGAAATTTTGCCTTCCGTTCCTTGATGGGTCAACACCTGTCCAAGTATCACTTGGGCCACTAGGGCCCTAAATAAATAAAATTAAAGAAAAGGAAAAGAAATCCTCTCTTTTGGGCAATCATCATTCGTGGGACGAGGCCATATGATTTAGGAGACTAATAAGTGACATCTTTTAAGTTTTGGATTTAATTTTAATTATTATGATTTTATGATGGTTTGCTTTTAAGTATCATCTAAAGATAAGGCCACTCTAACACCTCCGTGTTTATCCATATATTTATATTTTCATAACAAAAGAAAAAATATAGAATTAAATTCTCCATCTAACTTAACATTATTATTATTATTACTTAAATAAAAACCATAATACTCCGGCGGTAAAGATAAGTCTTATCCTAAAAGCTCCTTGTGGTTCTAATGATGAAAATTGTATGGAAAGATATATAACAAGTAATTGAATTCTTCATAATTTCTTTTCTTCGAAAATGTCAATTATTTGTGTTTGATTAGCTTGATTCTTTACCTAGAAATTGTTGTTGCTTTTCATGTTTTGGTGTTTGATAGCTATTATTTTATGTGAAAATAGTCTTTTTTTTTTGGGCAACTTTTGTTGTTTGAAAGCAATTCTTATTTTCATAAAAAATGTCAATTTTTCTATACAATTTTTACTTTTACCAAGAAATTAATTATACATACCTTGTTAATGTATTTTTTCATTTACCAAAGCTACGCGAACACCAACTTTGATCTCAACAAATATTCTCCTAAAAAATATAGTCATGTAACTAAGAAAATGGGTGATTCTTGATTCGAACAAGTGTTACAGTGATAAAGTATTTACCTTCCTGGTACAAAGTCCCGGGTTCGAATCACATTTACCCTCCTCTATTATCTCTCCCGTCCTTTGTCTCCCCTTGTATCAAGAGAAAAAAAGAAGGATAATGTATTATGCGGAAAAAAGACAATCAAACCGCACAAAAGTATGAATTTAGGTGAAGAACTTATATTTTCCATAGAAAATTAAGACAAACAAACACATTAAAGTTAAGTAGGTGGTATTATGTAAGAAATATACTCTTAATTATATTATTATTAAGGCTTGGGGTCTTTAGTTTATCTTTGTTTAATAATAATTTAATGGAAATATATTGGTCAATTGCGGTGCGATCTGCAAAGAGATTCAATTTTGAGAAAAATAAATACATAATAATTTACCCATCAAGGAAATGATACATTATTTTAATTGCAATTTGCCCTTATACATATATTTTATAGCAATTGGAGATTCTTCATGAAATTATTATTAATTTTTCTGTGAATCCAGAATTGAAACTGCTAATGAGAGGGTGTCCCGTGTATGAGATGCCTAATCTCCGCCGCTTGTTCTGGGAACAACCTGTTTTTCCCACTCCACTTTGTGATTTTAATTTTCTTCATTCATTCATATGCTTCTCTTCTTCTTCCATTGATATATTTGCTCTTTTCATGTTTAATAAAATCCCATCCGAGTAATAGTTAATTGTATTTGTCTATTTGATTATATATGTTTGTTGACTTTTGATTGCATTGTTTTCGCGGTATCAAATGTGACTATACCACATCGCATCAACTTAATTATGTAACGTCATCATATACAATCATAGTAAATTAAATTGAGATAGAATAAGATTCTTTTCTTGATAAGTTGAAATCTAGAATTGTAAATAATGTAGACCCATAACAGCAATTCTCTAGTAACATTCAGCATCTTGATGTCAATGATAATAACAAATTTATGGTGAAACAAAATATTTACAAGTGGTTCGAATTGTGTTGTAATAGTTTGATACTCTAAGTTTTCATTGAATATTCGAGTTTCTAACAGAGATTTGAGTTCAAACCACACTCATCCCTCATCTAATTTCCCTTCCCCATCTCCCTCTTTGGGAAAAAGGAAAAAAAATTACAAGATAAAAATGGAAAAGAGAATTAAAGAGGCATTACAAGGTTGGTACTTGATCCAAAGATATTGTACATTTCTCTAGAAGATTATTGTGGTATGGTATGAAATACGACGTAAACCAAAGAACCCACCAATAGAATGAGGAGTCACAACAAGTCCTGAGGGAAATGATAATAACCACAAGAAGGAAGCCAAGTGGAATCCCACGCAGATAACCAAAGTTACACTTAAATGGACGTTAATTGCACAAGTTTCATTTCACACCTTTATTATTTTATTGATGGTGATGCACCTTTATTTCTGGCACACATGTAATCATTCAATCAATCTTGAAAGTTGGAGACAAAGTTGGATCACTCATTTACAATTTCTTCCTCCATTTTTTTTTTTTTTTTTTTAACTTTTGAAGATTACAGAAATGGGGACAAAAGTATCATAACCAGATTTTATAATCAACATCTTCACACTCACTTATATGATCATTATTAATTATTAATATATATGGCTTCTCTTATCTTCCCTTTTTAGGTCAAAAGTCATTGTTATTGTTTACCTAATCTGATTTGTATATGCACTTGTGTGTATCTCAATTGAAACAATTTATTTCCCTCAACAGTGAAATTGTGGTCGAAGTAACTTTTGAAATTTATTGATAACAAATCTTTCACATTTAGCTCTAACCATTCAAATTAAATTAAGGTTCCGTCCTCTAAACGAATAAATATTTTCTAAAGTACAGATACATAAAAGTCAGAAACGTGAGGATCGCGTAGATAAATCGAGCTTTGTTGTGGACTAGCTGAATTATATCTTGAAAAAAGAAAGTTAAGAATAATCCAATAATGTGAAGGGTGTGGCCTAATTTGCTTGAAGTGTTCACGTGCCAAAAAACTGGCATTTTGCTGGGATTAAATGGGGTCCCTATTTGCCTTAGTTTTAGGAGGAAAATAATGCACTTCCAAATTGTAATGTGCAAGTGATAACTTCTAAATCTTCATCTCTCTACAATTTTGGTACACGTTGATTAGAGTGTGCAAGCAACAGATTACAGAGGAAACAAAAATTCAAATCTCACCTATGATATTACTTGTGTCTAATAATACATAACGTGTTTCACATCACAAACTCGTATACTGTATATGATCTTCAACAATATTATGAAAATACCTATCTTAATTTTTATCACTCAACAACAACTTCCAACACTCATATGAGTGCCTTTGTGTCGCCTGATATCTCACGTGACTGTCTTGCAATATGCACTTGGTGTGTATACATACAGTCATATGAGACAATCGATGCTATAAAACACAACCATGTGTGTTATAAAACTTTTATTTTATCACAGTTTAAAAAGATGTGAAATGCAAGTTGATTTGCTGTAGATATAACTATAGAGCTATGATTATATGGTCAAAAAAGCTTAAAAATTATCAATAAAGTCTATTTTAATCACTATCTTTTTCTTTTGTTGGTGGCTTTGGTTCTTCAAAGTCCCTGATATGAATATGTCACCAATGATTAAATGCAGAAGAACGGTATCCCCTTGAGCCTTTTACTCAACAATTAATTAGGCTCCCTGTAAAGTCAAAGTTCATTTAACTTTGCCATTTTGAAATCTCTGTTTCACCAGCCATCGCATAAGTTGTTGGACAGTATCTTAGTTGTCTTCCGCGCACTTAGACCGTAATTTATTCAGTGCACTTTAGAGACACTAGTACTGTACTAGTGCGTTACACGGGAAGACATTTTAAAAATATAAGTAAAAATATAATAGACCATCAAGTAACGAATATTTAAAAATGAAAAAGAATCCAATATATATTCCACTGTACTTTTAAAATAAATAATCTCTAATATATTGATCAACTTGATGATATAAGTTTGTGTCAAACAATTAGTCTTGATATAACATCATATGGTATGACTTGACTATATAGTATCTTAATAAAGTTTTTCCCTCTTATTTCAGTATATTGTGGAATCTTAAAATTCATTGGCTATGACACTGTTTATTTAATTATTAAGTGTGCTAATCGCTTGCTAAATATGAGAGGAATTTAACAAAAGCTAATATTGTTATGATACATTTATAATTCCCCAATTTTTCTCAAGGGATTAAACTAAATATTTAGCACCAAGTGATTTTATCTTTCATTTTTCATTTTAACATTTTTTTGATATAGTAATATAATAATTTGGGCTAATTTATAAACAAAGCTTTTATCATATATGTGAACCTAACGAATATGTTTTAATTAAGCCTATAATAATACCCAACAATTTATATACAAATAATATTTACGATATATATAAAATATTTCTATACAGCTAGCTAAAAAAACTCAAAATATATATAAAACCGATTCTGTACATTATATGATTACCAAAAAAGAAGTAATTAAGGCAAAAATAAGAAACTTATTCAAAAATAACGAAAATTTCAGTGGATATTTTGAAAAGCTACCGACACATTACTTGGATCCAAATTTCAATAATAACCTAATTTAAAAGTGATTCTTTTCTTGATCCCTCAAACTAAATTAAAACTCTAGATTTTGGGTAATCAATCCTCATGATTGATCTTCGTTGAAGACCATATCATTAAAAAATAAGTGTAAAAAGCTTAAATATTATATGCTCCAATGGTATGAAATTCAGTCTAATAAGTGGCCCTCAAGCCATTTGTATCCAAATCGTGTATTCTCTAACTTTCTGAGAACCTAAATGAATTCTCTGTTCATATCTCCCTGTAAAAGATAAGGAAGCAATAATAATAATAATAATAATAATAATAATAATAATAAATAAGTGATTTAACTTTCAAAAGATTACAGCTTTAATTGCGAAACACCATTAATCATACTTAAAAACCTCTAGTGCTTCCTTATAAGTTTTTCTTATTTAATTTGCTATCATGCCATAATTGCATAAAATATAAAAATTAGCCAACAATACTTAATCATTATTCAATAACATCAAATTTTAAAGGAGAAATTAAGAAAACTTTGAAACTTTCAAACATATATTTTCAAAACAGTACAAAACATGGATATTAGATATTACATAAAAAATTTTCTATATAATTTAATAGCAAAAAAGACAAGACTTCAATCATCATCTGTGCAGAATGACTGTCACTATAGGAGTTAAATACGAAAACTTTCCCTAACCAAGAACGACTATATATATGGAAACTTGAAACAACAATAATATTATATTATATTTATATAACAGAAATTGAAGTATGCATATTCATGTTCATTGTTAAAATAAATGTGCCAACCTCATATAAAGAATCCACGAATAAAGAATGTATGTGCCTAGGAAAAATATTTGAAGTAAAGAGTACGACTCTAGTTCGAGATAGATAAAACTAACATATCTTAGTTTGTATTAGTCAACTAAAGTGATGACAATATAATATCTATATAGAATAATATCTGAAATTTCTTATGAACTAATAGATTTACACTATAAATAAGAGAGATTGTGTCATATATTGAATTGATATAGTAAAGATAATTCAGAAAAATAAATAGTTGAGAAATTTATTGAAAGTTTTAATTCAAACGATCAAATTTTTTAAAAATGGATAATCCAACAAATTTTTTTACCATTTCAGTATTTTTCTACTTGTCTAATATCTTCTTGAATTCATTTAAAATATTTAGACCAAATTCTTAAATCTACCATATTCTCTAGACCAAATTCTCAATCAATCGAACCCTGAAATCAACCCAAGTCCATATAAACTCTCCGATCTCAAAGAAAATAAATCGCCAAGATTTTAGCATTGATTTAGAAAATTAAGATGCATTATCATAGAGATTTTAGCATTGATTCAGGAAAATAAAATGCGTATGGTAGAGATTTTAAAACAGCGGAATATGAAATAATCAAAAGTACAAAGATAATTAACAATTAGAATAGTATATTAAGAAATAAGAATCCTTAGGCAATCGAAAGGAAATGTGGAAAGAAAGAAAAGGGAATTTGCAACGAAAACTGGGGGAAAAAGTAGAGAAAGAGCCAGAAATTTTTCTCAGGATGGTCGGATTTATTTTTTTATTTTTTTAGAGGTGATGTTGAAAACTTTACAAAATGTCTAATTAAGAGATATCTATATAATAAATAATAAACACAAATCTAATATGAATGTACTTTTAAAACAAAAATATATAATAATATGTGCATATTAAGATGTACAGATTCCCACATCAGATTATATAACAAAATAGGAAAAGATTGAGTGTTATAAAATTGGATATTAGAAATGCAATTTTTAAAGAGAATTGAATTATATCCCACATCGGGTTGATAGCAAACAACGGTTGAAGGTGTACTTTATAAAATTAGAATGGAAAATATGTGATTTAAGGATGATGAAATCTCACACCGGATTAAGAATATAATATTGTCTAATGAAAAGATATCCATGTAATAACTAATAAACACAAATCTAGTATAAGTGTCCTTTGAAAACAAATATATATAATAATATGTGCATATTAGAATGTACAGATTCCCACATCGGATTACATAATAAAATAAAAAAAAAGTTGAATGTTGTAAAAGTGGGTGTTAGAAATGCAATTTTTAAAGAGAATTGAATTGTATCTCACATTGAGTTGATAGCAAACAAAGGTTGAAGGTGTATTTTATAAAATTAAAAGAGAAGGTATGTGATTTAAGGTGGATGGAATCCCACATCAGATTAAGAATATAATATTATTTGGCTGAGTTTATATAAAAGTGGAAGTTGGAATTGGAATGCATTTAACATAATTTTTATTTTTATTGGCATAACTATTAATTTTTAGTTCAATTGCAGTTAAAAGCTTTTTTCTATACAAGATAGTTGATTTTGGGCTCGGGAAAACAGTACACTCAGCCCAAAAATCAAATGGGCGGTGGCCGGAAGTAGTGCTGACCACGATAATTACAGTACTGAAATGAGCAGAAAATATAGAAAAGCAACTTAAGTACCTTTATATAGATATAAATATTACTACCAGTACAACGTTTTGAGATATTTCTTTGCCAATAAATTAAACGAATTTATTGACATGAATTGACAGAGAGGTCCCACAATCTCATTAGACCGGTAAAATTGCAAAATGCCATTAATGACAGAATCCAACTGAGTTAACCCACTCTGTGTTACAGAGTTCATCAGTGTCAAACGCCCGAGTTGTTTTGAGTTCATACAGGTATAGGTACTGTTTCATTTATGATGATGCATTACTTTCAGTTGCAGTGACAGTGTGCTTGTAAATGCAATCCAACTGTACTGGACCATCTGTGAGTCCCCTACCCGCGGCCAGCCTCCCTCAATAAGACACACACCCAATTCTTTTTCTTTTGTGATAGATAGAAAAGGGAAGAGTGACCCCAAAGGTGTATTTCCACTAGGGAAAGTTTGAAGATAATACAAAAAACCCACTCTTCCCACCCAATCCAGAATATTCTACTCAAGAAAATTTTAAAAAAAGGAACAAACAGAAAGGTGCATTATTTTTTTTTTCATAAAACAAATATATTATTCTTTTTCTTGATCTTTAGGCGTATGTCAAGATTACTTGTACAGCCAAAACAAATAAAGTTTTACTCTGGAGTGAAAAGTTTGTATTTTGGAAATCGACCATTGAAAAAAAAGGTGAGAGTTTGTTTAGTATAATTTATTTTTGTAATTTATAAATTTACTTATCATTAATTTGATAATTACTTAGCAATTACCACATATTTTAAATTTCAATTAAATCTCCACCACTAATTTTCACTCATTATAAATTTACTTTATAAATTGATTTTATAAATCTAATCAAACTGACCTAAATACTTGTACAATAACATTGAACATTACTGACACAAGCCATGTCTTTTGCGTGAATATTTTCATTATATTATTGTTACACGTTCAAAGTTGTCCGCGAACAATACAGACAATATTCTACTGCACATTTTCCCACCAGCTCTCTCCCACACGCGGATCATTTGTCTTGGTATTTTCTTGGTGGATTTTCTTGTTGCTTCCATTGTTGTTTGGCTCAAACGCTCGCTCTGTACCAGTAATTAAGAAATAAGACGGTTTCCATTTTTTCTTTCTCATCTTTAAGGAGAAATTTTAATAGTCTTTGCAGTTTTCTTGAGCAGAAAAACTCGCGTATTAAGTGTTTGTTCCGAAGGGGACTCTTTAGCTTTCCTCGGTTTTATGTAACTAATGGTGTTCTAATGTTTCTGAGGCGGCCGGTAATGGATATTGAAAGTTGGAGCCCTGAAAATCCCATAAAGGTGAGACCTTTGCATTGAATATGCCCAAAAATTACATATTTTCTTTCTTTCTTTCTTTCTTTCTTTCTTTCTTTTGTTTTGTTCAAGTTTTCTGATGAATCAGTGGTTCCTGTTTGATTGCTGGTGCAGAGAGAATCATGGAGGACGTTACTGACATTGGCTTATCAGAGTTTGGGCGTAGTGTATGGAGATTTGAGCACTTCACCTTTGTATGTTTACAAGAGTACTTTTGCAGAAGACATTCAGCATTCGGAGTCTAATGAGGAGATTTTTGGGGTTTTATCTTTTGTCTTTTGGACATTAACTCTTATTCCCCTGCTTAAGTATGTGTTCATAGTGCTCAGAGCTGATGATAATGGTGAAGGTGGGACTTTTGCCTTGTATTCTCTACTCTGCCGCCATGCCCGGGTGAGTACTTTGCCCAATGGCCAACTAGCTGATGAGGACTTGTATGAGTATAAAAAAGATGGTATTTCATCAGCAAATCAAGGTCCCGGATTGGGATTGAGCTTGAGGTCAACATTGGAGAAGCACAGATTGCTGCAAAAGATGTTGCTTGCTCTAGCCTTACTTGGGACTTGTATGGTTATTGGGGACGGAGTTCTTACGCCAGCAATTTCTGGTACGGAATGAGAATTTGTTTTTCTATAGCTTGATTCGGAGTTCGTGACATCCAAAATTCTAACTGACAGGGGTTCATTTTGGTTATTTTGCAGTATTTTCTGCTGTTTCAGGATTAGAGCTTGTAGTTTCAAAGCACCATCATCAATGTAAGTTTCTTATCTTCTTGACTTCTTCATATTTACTCTCATTTTGCATTGGAAATTTATCTTTTACGGCATGTTTGGTAAGTTGGATTGGATAGCACTGCACAGTACTAAACAAGAAAAATATGTAGATGTGACTATGTAAGTATATTCCAATCATCCATTCTATCTTGTATTGCATGTGAAACGCAAAGCACTTTGGGTTTTGAAGTATTGCCAGGTCAAAAAGTTTGGCTATTGACCGCATTCCTTGTTTGACTAGGGTGTCAATATTGCATTGTTCGGTTAAAGCATATTTTTTTTACATGCACAGGATATTATTGAAGAACCCCCTTAATGCAAAGCTCTAATCTCGTCTCAAGTGGTTGTCTTAAGCTTGTCAATTTGATACTCATTAGGAATTCTGATCAATTGGTGCTCTTCCGATCTCCGAAGATTAACTGAAAGAAAAAATTGATTTAGATTGCATTTGAACCAGAAAGGACGGAGAGATGTTGTTTTATTTGATTTGATTTAATGTGTAGAAAAATGTTAACTATAGATGTGTAGTGTGTGGACAAACAGAGTGCACCAAACTACAAATAAAAATGCATTATTGTTGGGTCCTTTAATTACTTGAAATAAACAAATTTTATGACTTAATTAAAGTCAAATCACTATCAACTGTAGAAATAAAGACATCATCTTTCAAAAGACCATATCATCCTTGATTGAGACATATTTTGAAAGATTCTGTGCTCCTGTAAGGTGAATTGGCAATGATCAAACTGTGCGATAAGGGAATAAAATGGTCTGGTCTGGTCTGGTCTGCCCACAATAGCAGTTGCCAAGTATTACTGGTATTGGAAATTTCATATTGAATTCCTAGTGACAGCAGTGACTATGTGCATTATCAGACTAATGAATTGTGACAAGTTTTGAAGATATTAAAATTTTAATAAACGGGATATGTTGAACCCAAGGTTTGAATATGGTTTAACATAAAAGACAAATTCAGTAATTGCCTTGGTCATACCATCTCCTCAGTTTCTTATGCCATATCCATTCTTTATATCTTGCTTAATCCTTAATTTCATCCTGGTCACATCTAAGGTTGGATATCTCCTTAGGAGGAGATATAAAGATGAAATAGTGGGGCTGGAGCTCTCTTCAGATTATATTAACCTAGTCATTAACTAAAAGCAACCAAGAAGAAATTATAGGCTTCAACAACTTTTCTTATCTTGACATTGAACCATTTGCCTCTCTCACCTCATGGTTTGTGATTTATAATGAATCGCCTCATCATCTTAATATAAATATTTCTACTTATCCATCTAGAGAAAATGGAATAAAAATAAAACCCCACTCTTTTTAGCTCTTCTTGAAGTGGAAAGAAGAAAAGAACAGCAATATTGAACTTTTGTCACCTTCTCATTGTTGGACGTAGGGTATCTCTTTAAGCATGTTATACTCAAAATTGATTTCAATGATGATATTTTTTTCTTGAACTTTGGCTAATTCAGCTTTGATATTCTCTGATAACCCTTGATCTTAGTAGATGATGTTGTTTTTCTTTTTATTTCTTTCTTTTTATTATTATTATTATTATTATTATTTATATTATTATTATTATTATTATTTAAATCATGATGTGTTTTTGGACACTGCATGACTGCATCTTTACCATTTGCCCATGCAACCTTTTATTTCAGTAATGAGTGTACTATTATGATGTGAAAAATGATAGAAGATCTTTTACTTTGCAGATATAGAAGTCCCAGTTGCCTGTATTATACTGGTGTTCCTATTTTATCTGCAACATTATGGGACCCACCGAATAGGATTTCTTTTTGCGCCAGTTGTTATAACATGGCTTTTCTGCATCAGTGCCATTGGGGTGTACAATATTTTCCACTGGAATCCCCATGTCTATCAAGCTCTATCTCCTTATTATATGTACAAATTCTTGAAGAAGACGCGCAGAGGAGGTTGGATGTCCTTGGGTGGGATATTGTTATGTATAACAGGTATGTAGACTCATTTCTGCATAGGAGTGGGCCATTATATTTGATATTAACTTCATGCATATACATGTTTCAGGTTCAGAAGCCATGTTTGCTGATCTTGGACACTTTTCACAGACATCTATCAAGGTAATATTTTAGGAACTTAGTAGTTTCATTTCTAATAAAACACTCTGGATCAACTAGAAACTTTGAGGCTTGTTGAATTTGCATTAAGCATGGCGAAGCTTCGTATCTGCAGTTTCTTGTAAATGTAGAATACTACATTCCTGGTCAACTGGCTAAAATATGAGGAGATATCTCCATTTCACTCCTAATTGTGTATTGATGTTGTAAGGAATCTGGTGATAATATAGAGATTAAATAGAAACAGAGTTACTCATATGTTTTTGCAAGTTTCTACTTATGTCACGTTCAAATTATATTATTAGTCAATTTATTAGTTGATTATCATCTGATAAGTCAGTAATTATGCATAACTTGTGAGTCTTTCCCTTTTTACAGATTTGGATTTACCGATCTGTAATAAAAATGCCATTCAGTTTAATGGTTCACACAATTTCTTCATTCATTACTACTCTTGTTTCTGGAAATTGATACTAACTCGGGTAACTGAAAACCACCTGACTGCAGATGGCGTTTACCTTTTTCGTCTATCCATCGCTCATTCTTGCTTATATGGGGCAAGCAGCTTATCTTTCCAAGCATCACATAATTGAAAGTTATTATCGTATTGGTTTCTATGAATCAGTACCAGGTGCGGCGTTTGATTCCTGTAATCCTGTTTCATCTTTGCAAGGCATGACTCAGAAATTAAGTCTCAAGTCTGTTTGTTGATAATGCTAGTTTTCTTGTGCCAGAAAAAATACGCTGGCCAGTTCTTGCAATTGCAATACTTGCCGCAGTGGTTGGGAGCCAAGCCATCATCACTGGGACGTTCTCCATTATCAAGCAATGCTCTGCTTTGGGTTGCTTCCCAAGAGTTAGAATAATACATACATCGTCTAAAATTTGTGGCCAGATTTACATTCCCGAGATCAACTGGACTTTGATGTTGCTCTGCCTGGCTGTTACCGTCGGTTTTAGAGACACAAAACACATCAGCAATGCATCAGGTAACATTTATAAATGGAAGTTGTATAGATATTCTGTTATACACGAGTCATTGTAGTTGTACATACTTTCCTCTAATAATTAACTCTTGGTATAAATTGAAAAATCAAACAGCCCTGTTTAGCTATTATATTGTCACTTGTTAGGATGAAAAATATTCCAAGTTAATTAGGCAACATTTACAAAATAAATGGCAACAGCCAGACTGGTACGCTAAGTAAAACTGAATATTTGTGAAATAATTTTCATCTGTCTTCGAGTTTGGAAACTGACTGATCCTAAAGTAGTTATGTCTTGAGCAACTAAATAATGTTGAAGAGGAATCTCTTGAGTTTGAATCTAATTACTGCATGTTTATGGGGTGTGTGTTTTTTTTTTTGGCTGGAGCAGGTCTGGCTGTCATAACTGTTATGCTGGTAACGACATGCCTAATGTCTCTTGTGATTGTGCTATGTTGGCACAGAAGTGTCTTTCTAGCTGTGTGCTTTATATTATTCTTCGGTTCCATCGAAGCGCTATATTTCTCTGCCTCTCTTATCAAGTTTCTCGATGGTGCTTGGGTACCTGTTGCGCTCTCGTTTATCTTTCTAATTGTAATGTATGTCTGGCATTATGGGACCTTGAAAAAGTACGAGTTTGACGTTGAGAACAAAGTTCCCATAAACTGGCTTATGAGTTTGGGTCCGAATCTTGGGATTGTACGTGTTCGAGGCATTGGTCTCATACATACTGAACTTGTGTCTGGGATCCCAGCCATTTTCTCTCATTTCCTCACTAATCTGCCAGCTTTCCACCAAGTTCTAGTTTTTCTGTGTGTCAAATATGTTCCAGTGCCTCACGTGAGACCCGAAGAAAGATTTCTCGTGGGAAGAATCGGGCCAAAAGATTACCGAGTTTATCGCTGTATAGCGCGTTATGGATACCGTGATATTCTGATGGATGAACTGACATTTGAAAATGATCTTGTCTGTAGTATAGCAGAATTCATACGATCAGAGGGCTCGGAATGTAATGGCGGGCTAGAAGATTCCGAGATTGAAGAGAGAATGACAGTAATCGGGACAACCTCAACATATTCAAAGGGAATAAAGATGCGCGAAGATGGCGAGGATTTATCTGAAGGAACAACCAATGGTACAAAATTGACAGAAATTAGATCACCTGAGGTGCCAAGGAAGAGAGTGAGATTTCTCGTCCCTGAGAGTCCGCAGATAAATGTAAGTGCACAAACTGAGTTGCAGGAATTGATGGAAGCAAGGGAGGCGGGAATGGCATTTATACTCGGCCACTGTTACGTGAAGGCAAAGACAGGTTCGAGTTTGATTAAGAGAATAGTCATTAATACATGTTATGACTTCTTGAGAAGGAACTCGAGGGGACCAGCATATGCACTATGTTTCCCCCGGGCATCAACGTTAGAAGTCGGGATGGTTTACCATGTATGATTGTCTTGTATGTATAGTAACTTACAGTCTAAATACATATGCATAAACTCAGTAGTAAATAAGGATAGGTGAAGTCTTTTGTAGACTGTAGTACTGTGTAAATGCTGATAAACCAGCTGCTGGCTTGTACTTCTTCACTCTTTGAATGAAATTCTCTTCTTTTTGAATGTTTTGTTCTCCTTTTATGTCCTTATGAGTCTTGATTATACGATTCAGAAAGGGATTTAAACAGAGCAGGCGAAAATACTGAACTTGGAAAAGGTCATGAGGCCGGACTAAAGGTGAGTGAACATATTGAAACATTAGGCAAAAGTTGGCAGGCTAAGTTAGCCTCGACCAGCTTGCACAGGCTTATGTTGCCCATGGCCGAGCCCAAACCAGCCAGGACCAGCTAGTGGAGCGTTCTAGTTCAATGCCACCCTTGAGTTTAAGTATAATAAACTAATTAAAATTAAATTAAAATTTGCTTATTTCCTTGTAAGTGAACTTTTTAAAAGATGAAGATGATGCTGTCGCAAACAGAAATTCTGTCCCATCTTTTTCTTTTTTTAAAAACTTCACTTTGTTACCTTGAATAGTGCACCTTCAGCGTTACTCCTAAAACCCCATCTCACTTTTCGCCTCTTTCTATAATTCCCATCGCCTCTCTCTGCGTTTGTCCCCTCATGCTCTCACACATTTATTACTCTTGGAAAGTATAATGCAGATTACCATATAAAAACTATAAAGGCAAAGATAGACTTGTATGTTGGGACTTGCATCTCTTTATCAATTTCTGCTTTTAACATGCAAAAACTACAGAAACGAACTGCTTGTATATGTAACTTTCTTCAATCTCATTGATCAGTCTCTGGGTAGTTAGAGAAAGAACAATGGGAAAGAATTGGACCATTCTAGTTATCCTTGCTGTTATCTTACTCGGTGAATGCTTATCTGCTTCTGCTGCCTCGCCAGCTGCAAGTAAGTACTGTGTATTCTCAACTGATTGCATTTTCTTGACTTCTTCATTTGCGCTTTTTCTTAGATTTCGTGTGTTGTTTCCAGAAGTTGTTAGTGGGGTGGTTACAAATATCGTCTCCTCTCTTTTCAAGACGTTATGGTCACTGAAAACAACCAGCAAAACTAGCACAGGTTAGACAATCGATCTTACTTTAGAGAACAACCCAGTTGTTTAGCGCTATTTTCTTATATAAGACAACAATTACAGAAAATGGATTGATTGGGTTTGGATATTTCAGCAAATCCTAGCCGTTCAATGGTGAAATTTGAGGTTGGATACACTGTAGAGACGGTGTTTGATGGGACCAAGGTTGGAATTGAACCATACTCTTTGGAAGTATCGCCGGCCGGAGAGCTTCTGGTTCTTGATTCGGAAAACAGCAACATTTACAAGATCCCAACACCTTCATCTCGATGTGAGTAACTGAATTACTATTTTGAAATATTTATGCAATTTTATCTGTAATGTTTTCTCAAATTGTTGCGAAATTCCCAGTTCCATTTGTTAAAGTTTTGATCTTTGGATCATACTTGATAAATATGAACACAACCATAACACCAGTGGTTGGGGATGCAGTTCTGTTGAATTCTTTACTTGGCACACACTCTTCATATCTGATATCCTTTATGCTTGCTTTACATTTTGGTTATATATTTGCTTTTGCTTCTAGGAAGCCTCTGCTTTTGTGCTACAGTAACGCTTTTGTACAGTATTGATTCTCTCTTTCAGGGAATGTTTTGGTTTGTAATTTTCTCCTATGACCAAAGGGATTGGAAATTTGCTGCTTTATTCTTTTGTAGATTCGTACTGCACTTTACCCCCTTCTCTAGTTTAAGCCAAAGACATTTGTATCCTATGCAAAGCCATTTTGGGCCCATAGGTCTTATAAACAAATTTCAAAAGCTTTCATTAGAAGCTTCAACAATGTTTTGAATCTAATGAGGTATAATGGAAAAATTTTGTATTTACAAATACACGAACAGAATAATCCTGTTGGAATATCTCGGCAAATTTATTACTTCATTTTAGTTTTTACGCGGTCTTCAAAGGATTTCGTGGGCAAAACACATTCTCGAACTGTTCACTCAACCTAGCAGTTCTTGAATTTCTGTGTCTCAGTGTAAACAGTTTGTTCTGCTTCTGCACTTCAAACTTCGAGCTATTAAGATATGGTGGATTAGATGTAGGTAGGGAATCTGCGGATCCCTTTTGGCATGTAATTTACCTTCTGAAATCATTATTGTTATTATACTTTCGGATTCTGACTTTGTGAAATTGAATTGCCAAGCTGTAGATAGTAGACCTAAGTTGGTTGCTGGATCAGCTGAGGGGTACACTGGACACGTGGATGGGAGGCCAAAAGAAGCAAGGATGAACCATCCAAAAGGACTTACCATGGATGACAAAGGGAATATATACGTTGCAGACACTTTGAATATGGCCATTAGGAAAATTAGTGATTCCGGTATATAAGGGAGATTTTCTTCATTTTGTTAATCTCATTGTAATCGTGTCAACCCAACCCTTGTAGACTGAGATTACAAGTGAGCATTTTTTGGTTTGCAGGGGTTGTAACAATTGCAGGCGGAAAAACGGGGCGAGGAGGAGGGCATGTTGATGGTCCAAGTGAAGATGCCAAGTTCTCAAATGATTTTGATGTGGTTTACATTGGAAGTAGCTGTTCTCTTTTTGTTATTGACAGAGGGAACCAAGCAATTCGCGAGATCCCACTTCATGAAGATGATTGTTCATACCAGAATGATGACAATCTCCCATTAGGTAAAAGTAGAACTTGTTATATATTGCATAAGCATGATTAGCAAGGATAAACAACGTGAGACGTGTATTACATTGTTGTTTCAGGCATAGCAGTTCTTGTTGCAGCTGCATTATTTGGTTACATTCTGGCCTTGATACAGCGTAGAATTGCAGGGGTGTTTTCAAACGAGAATGTAAGTTGGAAAATCCTTATCTTTCATATTGTTTTGTTTTCTGATACTCCTTTCTTGTTATTTCTATGAAGAATCCAAAGGCATATGCCAAGGGTATGCCCCCAGCTTCATGCCAGAGGACTCCTCCAAAATCAGTCAGGCATCCGTTGATTCCCACAGAAGACGAATATGAAAAAGAAGATGAGGGCTTATTCGGTTCAATGGGTAGGCTCTTTTTCAATGCCAGCTCAACCATTTTTGAAATATTTGGAGGATTATTCTCAAGTATCAGAAGGAAGCCTTTCGACTATCACACGCAACCACATTACCATCGAGCTCCTAAACACATGTCTTGGCCTGTGCAAGAAAGCTTTATGATTCCACACGAGGATAAGCCACCACCATTAGAGACGAGAGACCCTACTCCAAGAAAGAGCTACCCGTATACTACAAAGGACCTCGAGAAAACCAGACAATATAAGCAGAGCCAGGCCTTTTACGGAGGATATAACAATGATTTTCACCAGCAACAACACCGCCGCCCGGGGCAGCAGATGTATCATCAGCATCATCAGAAACACCAGGCATCAAGCCCGCAGACACATTACGAGAAACACAAGTGTGAAACAAATGAAATCGTGTTTGGGGCCTTGCAGGAACAGGATGGACGGCGTGAAGCCATGGTCATAAAGGCCGTTGATTATAGCAATCCAATTTACGACGAGCAAAATAATAATACTATTAGATCTAGATATAACTACATGGGCTACTCATCCTATGGTTATTAACATTGTACACTTTTGACATTATCAAACAGTGTGTACTTTACAAAGACTAAGTTATGGAATGTCATAGTAATCAATCAATGGGCATTTGAGTTCTTTTTTGCTATTATTGAAGTCCTTTGATAGTTTCGTTTGATCAAGCAGAGTCCTCACAATTTCTCCCACTTTTTAGCACATCTTTTACTGTCTTTAGTCTAGATTTATGGTTTTGTTGTCTGAGTGAATTTGTTTTCTGACAAATGAAGCCATTTGAGGGCTCAATGTCTATCTCCTGACCCTGTAACAGGTTTTTCCTAGAAAGTAGAACTTTACCGTCCTTACCGCAACAACAGAAACTGACGAAAACCTACTTGAACAATCTCAGAAGAGATGGAATGAATCTATTTTCTTGGAAAATCATAGATGACACGCGTTTTGGCGGTGTTCGACCTCTAGAAATTAATCTTTCACGATGGATGAGAGACGCAGGTTATAAATTTGAAGATTGCAATTTTAGGATTGAACAAGCATATATTTAGTAAGATAGAATCTGGTTTTGTCTAATGTTATGGTCCTACGAAATTAATCGAAAAAAATACAAGGCTGCCAATCTTGTCTATTTCCTCGGATCAATGAAGATAATAATATGAATAAAGTAATTAATATATCGGGGTAGTAGAGAGGACCACCACCACTTGACCCGGGACTTGAGTAGGTTCTGAAATTTGTGACCGGCACGATTGTCAACAGCAGTTCTTCATCGACACTTGTACCGAAAGTAGTGACAGCATGACACAAGGAAAAACCTAAGAAAACTTGATCTCGAGTCACGCCGACCTTCTGTTATTATTATACCCCATTCATCCCATAAAAATAGTCTTAGTTTCTTTTTTTATTTGTCTTAAATTATTGTTCATTTTTGTTAATTACTTTTTTAATTTACTTATGTGTCTCTATTTAATGTGCATTGATATTAATAAATAAAAACTAATAAAGTTGAATAACGATTAAATGAAAAGGTATACTAGGAAAAATATTTATAAATTCTACTTTTCAAGATTGTTAATAGACTTTCTTAAATTATATGAGAAATGATATGAGATTATTTTTATGAAACATAATGAGTACGTGAATTTATATGTAATTTCATGAAACCACATATATGAATTTACACATGAGCTCACCCTCTCTGTGTGTGGGGAGACAGTTTGTTTCTACGATTAAGACTAGAGTAATAATGGAGGAATAAGTAAATGTTCATAAATATATGAAAATATTTACTTATTTAGTGCCTAATAATTAAATAAGATACTTGTAAACCGGTGCCTATTGTAGATAATAAGCATTATTTCACATTTAATACTTTAAAAAAATATTGAGATTACAGTATTCTTGTGACAAATAAAAACATTATGCTTTGTACATAAAAAACTCAATTAGTACTCTTCCAAAAAAAAAAATAAAGTCAATTAGTTGATATCTGTGTCCATTTATTGAGAGTACCGAGTGTCCATTTAGATTATCAAGATTACTAGAATTTTTTTTTTTCAAATATGGGCTATCAAATTTCTCTAACACCTTCGAAAAGCTGTGCATAAATATACGCTACGTGAATTCTAAACTCACATGACATACATCTCTATACTCACATTAGATGAGATGTACCATAATTAGACTCAATAAATCGATTCATTTACTTTTCTTTTTTTTTTTTTTTTGAA